>PNEQ01057818.1:11618-49629 GCA_003012365.1 Medauroidea extradentata | reverse complement strand
AATGCTCTCTCGTGATCTAAGATAGAGTCAATGAACACTTGCATGGGTTCACCAGGTTTCTGAAACCTATGCACAAAGTCTCGTTGGCACCGCCGCAAGACACGTGGCGGAAACGCAAAGGCTAACACGTTACCCTTAAACAAATCAAAACTACCAGATTCACTGTTAATCTGTTCCGTAACAAGTGTTAAAAAATGACTTCTACATTTAGTAGCCAACACCCTTAATAACTGTGAGTCATTACAAATACGTTGTTCTATAATCTTACTTACTGCTATCAGAAATGTAAGCACGTGTGTCGGTTCAGTGGTTGTCAGGAAGGGTAAATGTTGGACAGATTGGAATAATAACTTGTGTTCAAACGACATTAAACTCACCGTGGTATGCGAGGCCTGTTGTGATGTGTGGCTCGTCACTTCGCCGCCCTGGCGAACGTATTCTACAGCCAAGCGCCGTAGAATTGGAACAGTTGCCGTGGCAGGGTATTGCACGTTGTTGTCGTCCAAGAAGAGTTCTAGCTCTTCTTTCAGCAGGGAATATATGAACGATACGTTTCCAGCCATAATACATGTAACAGTGAAGGCACAGATTAGTGCACAGCAGAGTTGCGAAAGCTTTTGAACCCCTAACTAGTTGAAAGGTGTTTCAAAATTCAGACACATGAAACAATTACAAATTACCACAAAACAATACTTTTATTTGTGAGTGACAGTTCTGACATAACTCACTACGTAGACAAGTATATCTGTATTTATCAAAAAATGAACTTTCAATATCATCATTGAATACTAACATATAACACAATTTTCAAAGAATCAAATTTAACAATAGATACACGCAAATCGTATTTGCATACAAAATGATTGAGTTTAGGGTCTCTCCTTAACAAGCAATAAAATTTTCAAATTACTCATTTTAACAATTGAATTACGCAAATTGTAATCGTGTACAAAATGATAATTGAGTAAGTTCTCTCCAAAACATACTAAACAATTTTCAAAGGTCACTAAAGACTTAATATGAAATTAAGAGTCACGTCTGCGGGCTCCATCAGTCCCCAATTTTACAGGAGCACGCGTACTCACACCATAACATGAGATCACGTCCGCCTCCGAACAGAAACAGAAAAAGACAAGAGGCTAGAGAAGGACTGGCCACATGCTACAACGACTCACCTGGCCAGGGCTCGTCCCTGCGCATGCGCCAGTGGAGAGAGAAAAAGAGGAGAGGGAAGCCACAGAGGTAGGAACAAAACAGAACTATTACAAGGAGAACCTACAAGAATTACACCTCGAGCTGACGACAAGTCCAAGTAATCGCCGCTGCGCGCCACCATCGCCCTATCCAACAGGCACCACCGGTGCAGGGCAAAAGATGTAAAATAACGTACATTGTCAGTGACAATATGCAACGCTGCTCCAAATTTTTTCTCGTCCTTGTCAGTGAGGGTCTTAAAGATGTTGACGTCCTTAATAAGCGGCAATGCAAATACGAAGTTACCAAGCCTCTCAAGCAATATAATCATGCAAACATTGACTAAACGATAGCGTACAAATGGACCAAAAGTATCAAGATGATCACTTGGCAAATCCCGTGAAGAATATTACACGCATCTTTCCCAAAATTTGTTTGTTGGGCTTGCTTGCACATTCGGCAATCACGACATCCTTGTACATAAGCGGTCAAACCCTGTTTTAAATGAGGACATGCTACTATAGTACACAGATAAGTTGGCCCCTGAGCTCCCTAGTGCTGATATCAGGACAGGAGGGCGGAGAGAAACTGATATCCTACTATCCGGGGCCATCTGCCAGGTTGATAATAGCAGGACGGAAAACATTCGGCGCGTTCCGTCATATGCTACATAACTGTAACATTTTGTGAGTTACAGCAGCTGTGCTCGGGAATGGAATACGTATATACCTTCAAGGACATGCGAAAAAATATTATAAGCTGCTACGTTTTACTTCCATCTGTAAAAATACGTAAGGTTTCGAAAAAAAAATTCAATCAACCAAAATTAATGGAATGCTGTTGTATTAAGGCAAACTTGAAAATAAAATATATTTATCCTACTACAGAATAACTAACAGACAGAGAATATAAATCAGACTAATTGACAAGATCACTGCGCCTACAGTATCTGCTTCGACACACTTCATCAAGATAATTCTTTAATTCTACATCAAAGGGCAACGTAAAAAGATTTACAATGTGTGTGTGTTCGTAATAATACTTGGCTATGGAAAAGGCCTGCAGCACGCCATACCAGATAAAAATTTACAAGCAAAAAAAAATTAAAAACATGCTTTAAAAAAATTGTAAACTAAAAGAAAAAAAAAAATTACCGGTATATCCTAGGTCCAGAAGAATCTCTAGGTAATTCGTCTTTTTTAAGACTTTCTTCAACGTCCAAATGTTCTAAAAGGAAATATTCTCACTCATAAAAGGCATTTCAGACTTCAAAAAATACTGCGAGAATTGTATGTATGTTAATATCACATAAGCTTATAGTTACAAAAAATTTACAAAACAGGCATTTTAACAATGTATTCATATTTTTTTAATGTTCGTTGCAGTGGGAGTTCACAGTTAGAATTTATTGGTTTGTTATCATACGCCATTGCTCATGTTTTGCTGATCAGACTTGTGTTGAATTACAAAGTAAAAAAAAAAAAAAAAAGAACAAAAACAGAGAAAAGGGCAACCCTAGAGGAATTATGTTAGTTTTTTTTTGTAACAATGCATTACTTCTACATAGTTGAATTATTATATTTTATGCATGAAAATAAATTTTTCTTAAAATTTCTGAGATAGCTACCGCCACTAGAACAAAAAGCAATTTTAGAGTACGTTACCACAACACAGCTATACGTATACGAAGTGTTAACTTCATTGTTGTTAACTTATATAATGAATTATCAGTTTTTGAGAATATCTAAACAATTTAAAAATACATTTAAGAGAGTTCTTCTAAAAATGCATGTTACAAAGATAATTATTTTATTAAGTTGATTAATGTTTATCTTTCATCTGCGTGTTTATTTGTGAATCTAAATTTTATTAACCTACGACATTGTAATATTTCTGTATTGTGCATGATGAATGACACCGTGTGTAATAATGTTTCACAGTGCAAGGTAATTTTTTGTTTCTATCAGACAGATCCTGTACTGCAAATATGTACAGGTATAATAGTTGTTATACTGCTGTGTGTAGCTAATTGTGATAAACAGGATGCAATAAATGAGTAAATAAACAAAACCGCCTAAAACAAAATAAAAAAAAATCTGTCACCCAATTTGTTTACAGGGGTTCACTGCGTCTTCGTATTATTTTTTCTCGTGACGTAAAAAACTGGTTTAGGCTATTTAGTTCAGTGACAAAAACTCCGTTAAGTATATAATCAGCTTCAACTGTATGTTTTGTCTTGAAAGAACAAAATTACCATAATACAACATTTTAAACAATACCGAAGACAAAATTCTGGTATTTGTCAATTCTTTAGGCTTAAAAAATAAGTGTCACAAAATTAGTGGAAACGAGGGATTGTACTGTAAGTTGGCATTGCGGCCAAACGTTTATACTCTTTTATATCATAAAATCCCTCCCACTTTAAATTGCATCCAAGCAAACTTTAGTAATGACAGAAGCAGTCATATTTACAGTTTCTATGCGACATTTGATTTTATTTATTTATTTATTTATTTATTTATTTATTTAGACACGTACACAATTCAGCACTAGGCCGGTTTACAATTTGCCGTGTGTTATACATACACTACAATTTTTCTAATTAGTATTGTTTCGAAAAAAAATACAAAGTACATCTACGCCTCTTACAGAGAAAAATTAGTAATTGTCAAATTACTAAACATAGAGAAAATAAAATTTAAAACAAAAGTATGTATGGTAAGACAAGTGCTCTTACACATATATCACAGCACTAATAACATACAATTATACAATACAGTTGTCAACTATTTAATATCTACTGTACTAATGTAAATAATATTTCATATATTTGGAATAAGCGACAATGAAAAAAAAACTGGGATAGTTTACAAATCGAGCATAATTAATACCGTAACTGCAGCTGGCTATTAACTTTTTTGCTGTTTGTGCAGCATAGATCGATACTGTGTTTTAAATACAGCAGATGATGTGCACTGCTGGAGATTGTCTGGAATGTCATTCCAGAGTCGGCAAGCTTGGTAACTAAATGATTTTTCATACATTTTTCGTCGGTGCTTGGAAATTTGAAGGTTATTTTTGTGTCTGGTGTTATATCTGTGTGTTAAAGATTGTTCATTGATTTGACATAATATATTTCGCAATCATCAATATGTATTGTCTTCAGAGAGACGCCACTCGCATGGACGGAATGTCACGTTTTATCGGAAGTAGCTACAATGATTAAAATGTATGTGGAAGTAATTATTTCTTTACAAATTGCTTATTAGGCCTACTATTAATCCAACGAATTCTTATCAGTAGATCATATGAACCGTTTCTTATTTTAAAATAATTTAAAAATGTAATTAGATAAATATCAGTTTTGAAGCTTACTCGTGTGCCAATTACAATATATGAATTAAAAATGTAAAATATAATATTATATAGAGCATCTCACGCTTAGATTGCTGTACACAGTTAAATTTGTTTCTAACGCGCGGTAAACCGGTAAATGACGTAAGCACCGTCTTTGTTTCGGCGTGCTCTGTTGCCCAACATTTCATGTTGTAACTTTGATCTTAAAATTGTTTCATAATGTACAGTATCAAAACTCACATCGGATGATATATCTGTTTCATCATTTTCACATTGTTTTAAAAAATTCCAAAGCAAAATTGTTGTACTTTCCTTTTTCGTATATCATTAAATATGTAACGCCATAACTTCAAAGAGTTAATATCAATATCGTATTCAAATTTTTGTAGTGCGTGACTTTATCTAACAGGACTTCATCTATCAGAAGACTAAAAATTTTTTTTGAATGTGTGTGTATATATAAATAACCTTATGTTCGTTTCAGTACAGAATGAAACATTAAAAAGTTGATCAGTGAGAAACATTTTTATTATTGAAGTTAGTAGGCGTCTGAAAGCGAGAAAGTTGCTCATGATAACCTGAATTTATTTTTAAACGTAACAGCATTACAGTAGCTACAATCGTTCTCTTGTTTATAACAAGAAACGTGTAATGTAGGTCCAGGCGCCCGCGATTCAAACCAAGTCGTCTGCCGAGCGCTCGAAGTTCCGTTATCTTTACTGACTGTGAGGTTCTGTCAGAATAGGATAGTAAATAACACGCAGTCTTTCTTCAGTCAGCAGATATTTTCACCTAGTATCTGAAACTAGTCCAGGAGTGCACCCGTGTCTAGCGGCCACGTGATTTGTATTGTCCAGTGACTGATTTCGGATCATGTTTATATACGTATGAAAGGTAAAACATTAAAAATACACGATATAGATAGGCTGGGAGGGAGTGAAATATTGTGTTGAACATATTCTAATATTTATGACATACGTACAACTAACGCAATGAAGGACACTTTCAAAGTAACCAGCCGTTCCAAACGAACCATTAACGCTCTTGGGAAAAAAAAAAACAACAGCAACATGGTACCTTTAACATGAAAGTTGAAACCGAAAATGAAAGGCAAACAAAAATTCCACTAAATAAATATAAGGCCATGATCTATCAATCTATCATGTCTAGCTCCTTGTGCGGTAGTCATCTTTCTTACTGAAAATGCATTAATATTACATTTACTTAAAACAAATTATGTAAATAAATTTCGAAAGAACAATAAGGGTACTAATTTGAATCAATTAAATATTAAAATTACCAACACACAAATTTATAGAACTTAAAAAAATATATTTTTGAGTGTCATGAGTTAAATTGAATAGAACATAATTAGAGAGGCAAAAAAGATCAAAAAATTATTTAAGATAAGTAACAATAACGCAGCCATGTATGAAAGAAGTGTTAACTTGTGGGCATTAATAGTTTTTTTTTAAATTTAGTATAAAAGGAATTTAAAACTGAATTTACCCAAATAGCAAACGTCAACTGGCCCACTTACGGAAATCTGATTGTGATAAGCAGCCCACAGGCAGTAAACATTCGGAATGCACCCATGGCCACATGTGGCATACATGATGCATAATGAAATCACCCACACATTAACCACAAGTGTACCACAAGCATTCTTATTATACTCAGATGATTGTGGGTTGGTTTGCTAAGTCTGCTTGTGGACCGTACTCTGAAATATGTCAGTCGTTTTAAACTAAGCTGCCCACATAAAAATTATTTCAGTATAACTACAAACATATTTACTGACATGTCCTGATTAACAACCATTCCTGCAAAAGTAAACGATCATACTAGCGAACGTTGGCTGCTTCTGCCAACAGTTGGATAACTGAAAAACGATTGTATTTGCTACTAGGGTAAGAGAGTCCTGCTGGAAAATACGTGTTATAATGTAAGTGATTTTATTGTGTTGATAAATGTCTAACGTTGATCTGTATGTTTATTAGTAAATGTTATATTTATAAACCTATGACATTGTGATATTTATGAATTTCTAATATATGCATGGTAAATTGTGCTGTATGTAAGAATGTTTCATAATGCGAGATAATTTTTGCTTCGATAAGACAGAGAGTATACTTCAAATATAATTATACACGTATTTTGTGTGTGTAGTTTACTGTGGTAAACAGGATGCAATATTAATAAAAAAGACAAAAAGCCTAAGTAGAGGAAGCACAAAAAAACTCTGTCACCCGTTTGCCAAGGTTTTTACTGTGTCTTATATTTATTTTCCAAACAAATAATTAAGCGGTTTCGACTAGTTAGTTCTTTGACGAAAATTCCGTTGAAGCATATTATCAGCTCCAACTTTTTGTATTTGTTTCGAAAGAACGATATAATCATAGTGAAACGAATTTAAACAATACCGGAAGACAAATTTCTAACATGCAGTCTCGTTTAGACTTGAAAAATAAGTGTCGCAAAAGTAGTGGAAATGAGGAACATAACATCGCGAACAAAATGTTTATACTCTTTTGTTTGATAAAATTCATCTCAATGTGATTTAAGTAATGCTAATGGTAAAATCAGCCAGATTTCCCATTTCCTGCACGACATTTGGATGCAAATCTGCTATCAAAAGTATGGTCACCAGGGTAAAACCAACCACTGAAAAACTACAAACTCACAACTGTGTATATCAGATACCCTGCGAATGTGGTCATATGTATATTGGCGAAACTGGCAGAGCTCTTTCAACACGTATCAAAGAACAAAAACAATTGCAAGAAAGGCTAAACCCAAAAATCTAGACTGGCCGAACATGTACGGGAAAATAGCCACAAAATTCTTTGGGAAGACTCGAAACCACATGAAACTGACATAATTACAAGAAAAATCAAAGAATCAGCCTTTATTATTAGCAATAGCAATATTTTCAGTCAACAGAGTATAGAATTAAAAAATATGTGGATCCCATTGATTAAGAGAGAAACAACTTTACAGCACAAAACAAAAACATACACTCAACCCATCACAACCAATCAGAGTCAATCTATGCTGCGCGGCCAATCATGAGACAGCTCGTCTCATATTGGCTGAGCAGGATAAGTGGGCTTACCCTATATAAACCCGTGGTTTTCCAGTCTCCTCATCAGTCGCACTCGTGTTCCTGAACCCTGTGTGTCTACCTGATAACGGGAACAGATTCCAGTTCCCGAAACGTTGTAACACTGTCTGTCTGGAAAACTACTGTGTTTTGTTTCGTCTCATAATTGTGTCGTTTGTCTTTTATGTTTGTGTATGATATCTGTTGTGGTTCGTCTCGTCTCTTCGTTGTGTCGTTTTGTTATTTTTATGTTCGTGTCTGATATCTACAGTGTTTTTTGTTTCGTCTCATCGTTGTGTCGCATGTTACTTGGTTTCTTTGTATTTGATTTTATTTGTTATTATTTTAATTTATTATCTGTTTGTTTCTTGTTCTATTTGACCTGATTCCATTTTGGAATTTCATGTTGTGTATGTATCTTGCTGACTAAAGCATACTCTGCTTTATTATGGTTTTCTATTATTTGTTCACTTTTCTTTGACAGTCATTCAATTTGCAATGGAGTAGGCTACGTCCAAGAAACTAAATCCAGTCATGCACTTCCATTGCATAGTTCTTTCAAAGATCGTTCAGTAGCTACATTTCTACAAAAAAATTCAGCTAGAAGTTAAAACACATTAGTGTCAAAACAGTGGAGCAAAATTTTTATATGAGTATTATGTAGTAAATAAATATATTTTCTAAATCACGGCAAAACTAAGGAACAAGCCCTTAATTATAACAGACTTCAAACACACATACTGCCAATGAATCATTTCACCGTGGTTACAATATACATACAGTATGTCCTGAAACAAACATATAAGCATATTACGTCGTCCTGGGATACATTGGAGTAGAACATGTAAGTGGCTAAATATTGTACGATATCATTTTATATGCACGATGTGGCAACAAAGCACTGGCACTGTATTTGGTCCCCACTTGCACTCCACATATGTCTTATTTACCTTACTACTACTGTTCTGACCTGCATATTATCGGCGCATGTTAAATTTCCGACCGTTGCAAAGATGATAGCACACGTTTACTTTACATAACGTACGTTAAATAATACTTCGACGTGCAGCGCAAGAGGGAACTTCTTCTTTGCAGTGTTGCCACATTGTGCACGTAAACTGTCGTCGTACAACATTTTGCCACGTATATTTTCAAATCTAATTTAGCCTAGAATTCGCGTGGTATGCTTATTATGCGTTCGTTTCAGGACATCCCGTGTATGTATGTGTTCATATACATATATGTTTATACTCACATATATGTATATATACACATATATGTATACATACACATATATGCATATATACACATATATGTATATATACACATAATATATATACACACATATATGTATATATATACATACATATATTTACATAGATTTATGTATATAAACATATATATATCGTTGGAGGCTAACGATTTTGCAGTTGAATTTCAGTGAGCGCTTAGAACACCTGCTAATTTGTAAGTAAATTAACGGTAAATCCTAAAGGGATTACCTTACATCGATGACGTTTTAAATTTTCGAGTAATCTTGTGATATCACTGGAAATATAAAGCTCATAGTCTCAGTACTTCAGACCAATAGGCTAAAACAACCTGAGACATGAAGTTATCAAACATGTCACTCTAGACGTGTTGAAAATGTGCAATTTTTGTTACCTTTGAAAACAAAGATGACCAAATAATAAAAATTATAGAATATAATCGTTAATCATTATGTGAAATAACATCCATGTAGTAAGTTATCTTATAGAGCTTTCTTTCTAACGAGATCAAACTTAATCTGAAATACATAGCATTCAAGACACTTAACATATTATGTTTAGTACACTAAATAACAGCAATAAAATTATATCAGGTAAGTTCAAATTTTAAAGTACTATTGATACAACAATTTGATTATACAATTAATACTGAACAAAATTAACATAGACACAACTAAATATTTCTATTTGAATTTTTATGATTGTATAAGTGTAGATGAGTGGGATGAAACAAAAACCTGACGGAACATATTTGGGATTATTCAGCATGATAAAGTTTGGTGAATCACTTTTACAAATATATGTAACATAATGTTTCCATTAATTCATAAATATGAACATTCGCAATGAATGTTCAATATAATCTATTATACCTGGAATTTTTTCAAGCTTTATTAGCTTAGTCATGTATAGCAAAATATGTTTTAGTATATTTTGTATTTGTTTTATGGGATTGCAACGTTAGGCATACTCACCAGTGGCGATAGCGTGTCAGTTGTATGTGCCTGCAGACAATCATGCATCAACACTAAGTGTTCAGTGGGAGGACATATCTTGAGATCACAGTATTTATGCCACATGTCTCCATGGCAACGGAAAAACCACAACTGACCTGCTATGTTGACAGCACATTTTCTTAACTGTTTAAATCTGCAATTTACTCATCAATAAGTATCCTTATAGCAATTTGTCGCTTACACGGTATTTTGTCAGTTCGCCACCAAGAAACTTCACAGCAAATTATTTCTCTCTCACTTTGTTTTAGTATTGGTGTGGCATTGTCTTACTTCCTTTTCATGGTGAAAAATGTTTTTAACTTTTTTTTATATTTTAAGATTATATTCTACACATCAAAGAATCGAGTACATTTCCTTACATATATTTGTTCAGTAAAATGGAATTACATGTCTAAAACTTGCAAAAATAGTTGGATCATAAATATTAAAATATTATTTATAAAAATTGTATTTATTTACTTCACTGCAGCAATCCATATAAACAATCACAATGTACTAAAACAGATATCAAAAAGGCAAATGAGAAATATAGAAATTGAGTGAAAATTTAATGGTTGGAGAGTGAGAAAAAAGAGAGAAAGAGGGAGAGAATATTAAAATTGTATTTTTAAAATCACTTGCATAAGGAAATATAAGAATCCCTTTAATGAGCTTGATATAAATATTACACTATTTGGAATGTTACCCCAGAGATACCAGAGGAATGTCAAGATATGACAAACCATTACCAGTATGCTTGTGAATTACTGGTAGTGAATTTAAAGAGTGGTTGACAATTGCAGAAGTAATTTATTGTAAGTGAACTTTGTCCGGAAATAACACGTTGTCAAGTATCAGGGGCAAATATTGCAACGGGTAAAGTAGGGCTCATCAACACAATGCTGCAATAGTCACATGCTGCAAATGAAACTTGGCACATAATCGAATTGAATCAATGCATGTACAGTCTGAAGGTTGTATAGATGTAGCTGCTATATGCAGAATACGCCAGAGAGTTATTAGCAATTGTAAGTTTTCGCAACAACACTCACGTTTTTTTTATATTTCTGAGTGAATGACGAGTAACGTATGAGTCTGCGGTCTGAGCCGCGACGAATTATAATAGCGCTACGAAGGAAACGGAGTTATTTTAGAATGTAGGCCTTCTCTCTGGGTACGTGAAATCAACTGGACTGTATTCCACAACCAACACCACTTTGCTGTGGCTCAGGTATGGTTTCAATAACCTTTAGATTCCGAGAAAACGTTTTAGGTGAGCCATATCATGGTATGAAGAAGGTTTGAGTTTTAATGTTTTATCATATGTCATGAAATACGTAAACATATCACTTTTAGTACTAACCTCGAAGGCATGGGTGCCTTTGGGATATTCTACGTACTATATAAATTGTGGCTGTATGCCCACTTACAATACTTACATGATGTCTTCCTTCACTGAAATCACACACGGTTGTCAACAGTAGACTATAAGAAAAATTATTATTCGATAACCGTAACGCGATGCAATGTTAACACTCGCAAAGCCACGCCGCATTGTTTTTTCAGTTCTAAACTAAAGCCTACGTATGAGGTATGAACTCGCGTATCAGCTGATGCCTTTCTCTTAGACGTTCTGAATGTTACGAGGTCTCAGCAGCTGTGTCTTTATAGCAGGCGAGTGTATCATGACACAACGTGCTTTCCAACTGCATCACATGTAGCTATATCCGATCCTAAGCAAACTCATAACATTTGTATTGTCAAACTTTGAGTAATCCTGACAGTTCTACTCACCTTTTGAAGCCACTATGTGCCATACAGAAGACATTTCACACGGTCCTACTAGCGTAGTGTGTCCCAAGACAAGCGGTGCTCAGCGATGTCAATACGCATCACTTGAGTTGTCTATGGAAACATTGTCCTGGTAGGAGCAGGTACTGTCTCCTGTCAGTAGTATGCAAGTACCAAGCCAAGTATTCTTCTACAACACGACCTCAGTCGCCATACAGCCGGAGATGGCTGGAGAATGTTTGTTCAGGGGCTGATCTCGTGTAAGGGATGTTTCTTACGCCCTGGAGAATCGTTTTGTTTACTAGTGAAATCTCAGATTCGCGGACACTTGTATGTGATCTGGGAGATCAGCGTGAATGCAAGAACCTTGTGCTGTGCTGATCGCGGGTTGGGCTCAGAGTGATGATGGTTGCAACTCTTGGAGGGTTCCTGGGAGTAGATGGTCCGAGCATCTCTTAGGTGCACGGTCTCTTAATACCTAGCAACCAGCTTAAAGGATACGATCGCTCTTCACTACGCGGGAAGACACTGCTCTAAGAGGGAACATTGATCTGGTCCACCTAATGGTAGGACTCGCTCGCTACGATGTGGTATCGAGTTGCTGTCGAGGTGGTGGTCTATGGTGGTTAAGCTATTTTGGACAGTTAACTGGTTAGGTGATAACTAAGAGCTATGTATTTCAGGCAAGTGTATTCAAGTACTCCCGTCACCAAAAAGTGTGTTTCTCGTGTGTTATTCCCTCCTTGTCAGATACATGAGGCCAGACTTCCCAACCCAATGCCGAGGAGATATCGCAAAACATATCATCGATTGAACTCAATACAGCATTAAAGTCTGAAATGAAGACGACGTATTTCATATTCGATTCCCTTCTTATCAAAAACGACGAGTTTATGCAATGTAGCTTGCTGTATGTCATAAAATACATGAAACAAAAGTAAACAAGTCTTTCATGTTCTGTCGTCCGCGTTTGTGAATGTTTTACTTTTAGTAATAAATCCGCATAACACGTACGAACATACTTTCAGCCATTTAAATACGTTGTTATTTTCACCTTCCTAATTTAATTAAATTTACAAATGCAGAATTTCAAGGGAATAATTAAAGCATTGTAATTAATATTCAGTAAATACGTGACATAAATATTTATTTCTATATTTCGCAAGTATGGTATTACATTTAAAATTTCACTACTAATAATACACATAAATAATTTTGTACATATAGCATACTATCTCCTAGTTTCACCAAATTTTCACATACAGTGACAGTTACAGAATAATTCCCTGTATTTTCAGAATGGTGTTGCAAAATTATATGTTATTTAAATCAAACATGTATTATATAAATGTGCGTCTATACAAACTTATGTCGTGAAATATTCCATAAAAGGTGGCAAATTCATTACGGAACCGTACAGAATCACAGATTAAATAGTTACGTGATGAAAATATTAAATGTAAATAAAACCTGTCAAGCAATACCCAAAAATATTAAACAATAGTTATAAACTACGAAAACAGAACACAACAATACAGGTCTACTCTACTAGACATTGAATCTTGAAAAACCAATTTAGATATATAATGTTTTGTTGTAATCGTTCAAATAGTAGCTGAGTTAAGGAGACAA
The DNA here is from genome assembly GCA_003012365.1 of Medauroidea extradentata. NCBI lineage: Eukaryota > Metazoa > Arthropoda > Insecta > Phasmatodea > Phasmatidae > Medauroidea > Medauroidea extradentata. Next base: position 36,286 of record PNEQ01057818.1, on the reverse strand, counting down.
CTTTATTTATGTCGTGCAATCTTCTGAAATAGCGGATACACAACGATACAACTTTCCACGCTGATTGTTAGGATACATTTTCGTTTTAAAGGTTCTAATAGTTCTCGAAGTATGGCGTTATGCTAAAGTTTTTTAAAAAGCTACCATAAAAAGAACTTGATATAAAAAGAAAACATAAAAGTCAGTTATTTTACTAAGTAGTGGGATGTATACCGAAATCGATATATATTTTTTAATTCTCTCTTAAGGTAAAACATGTGATCAAGAAATGTATAAATGACTACCGATTTGAAAATATAAGTGCAAAATAACTAAAATAGTAAAAGTAAAGTGAATTTGCTGTAAACTGAGTTTTAAAAAATTCTGAAGAATGAATTCTGAGTGAACAAAGTGCATCAAAGACAAGTATTGTTTCTAAGTACATACTACGTGTACTACACAACAACGGAAATTAATTGTTAATGTGCCATGAATGAGCCAAACGGTTAATATTGCAGCCATTTTGAAAATATTAACACAGTATGAACAAAATACATTAAATTGAAGCCACCTTCCGTTTGTACTGACTTTAATGAAATTCTGACAAATGTTTCCTCAGGTTCAAAGAAATGCCATTTTAAAATGCGAACCCAGCATGAACAAATAAATCTTACATCTAACTTATGTCTTCATGAGAACTAAGTTAGATGAAAGTATGTAAATTGATCTTACATTATGACATTTGAGCACAAAATCTAAAATGTCTACATGTTAAAAAATTTATCAGAACACAATAAAAATACATAAAAGTCGAGTGAACTCACTAGGTAGACTATTTTCACCAAATGTAATTGATTCACACCGTTTGTTTACATATTTATAGTGGGAACGCCGCCCTCCCCCCCCCCCACATACACGATTGCTCGTGCGCACATACTCATAAAACACACACTTACATAAATATTATCTCGTAAGTATGTTTCTGTACTAGTTATTGGTTACCTTCATGAGACTGTGTGCCTCACTTCTACACCATGTAGTGCTATGCACTGTATCAGGTAGACTATCGCAGCTCTACCAACTGTTATAGACAGGCATGAAGATCCCTAGGTTCGTTCATGCTCAGAAAATGGAACGTATGCAACAGGCACTGAAGTAACAGGAGCTACTGTTATTTACAAGTCTCGTCACGACAATGCAGGCCTGCCTTATTACATATATGCATGTTACTGCATTTTCGCAATTAAGTCAGAAAACGTTAAATATTTTCTTATTACTCTGTAACATACCGCGTGTTGCGGACAGTAAAAAATATTACAAATTGAAACATATGTATAAATAAGCAAGTTTTACTAATCAAAAGTTACAAAGTTGGCAATTTAAACATATGGAAAATCCAAATATGTGTCCACACAGTGGACATTAGTAGCGTCTGTGGGACGGAAAATTATTATTAAAAAAAATACAAAATATATTAATTAGTTTTACAAGGATCGCAGAGTGTATCGACTGAAAAAAGAAAATGTCTGGGCAAGTCAGAACTCACGCCAAACGTGCCATCACAAAGGTAGTTCCTTCCGCGGGTTCCATTATGTCAAAATCTGGTGTTACAAAGCTAGAAGTTAATAAAGCAACACACTTGTGTGCAAAAAGCCATCGGGCAATCAAGCAACAAATAATCACAACAGCTAATAAATACCATGTGGAAAAGTCAAATAGAAAAGAACAATAGCAAACCCTACAAAAAACATTTTAAGACCGAGAGAGAATTTTTCATCAGGCGGCGACCGAAAAAGGAATTTAGAAAAAACAATATAACATGAATTAAACAAACTAATTCAAGCACAACACATGACGGCAGCTGCCTTGCTCGCCATGGAGGGACACGTCTCCAACCTACCCTATCACACTAACTAGGAGCTCGGAAGTACTTACATTATCAGTGCCCACGTCCAGAAGAGAAAGGAAAGTGAGCTGACGGCCCACACAAGAACCTTAGTTCAACCTGGCCAGAGTCTAGCAAACGCGCCTGCGCAGGGAAGAGGAGAAGGGGAAGCATAGAGTAAGAGCAAGGAAATATAGCGATACTAAACAATAGACTTCCGAGCCATCAAATAGCCACGTGGTCCACTGTGCACCGCCGACGAGAGCGCTGTAGGCACCCAAACGGGTCTTTGGACTCATACAAAAGAATTATCACGGCATGCCTTTAACATTCACTCAGGTATTGTATAAACTTTGTGGTGTGGAAGGGGTGGTGTTACGGGTTCGTATCCCGAGCAAGACTTTGCGATGGGAATTACTATGACATCATACCAGCATTTGCGCGCTCTCTTTACACTGAGCTAAGACAGTTAATTATAGTTCACTGTTATTGAGTACGCTAGCTGTTAAATGCCTTCATCACATATTTTATCCAGAGTTACTGTTTACATTACGTAATTTCACGCGGGCAACACCGCAGCCGGGCAGCTAGTATCTCTATATAATATGAACAGCCCTACTTACACACTCTTACACTCGTCAACGCACAGTCCAAACCTCTGGACATAGATATGTGAAATTCTGAAAGGGGCTTTCCCTCACACCGTAGACACCAAATAAGAAGGGTTTTTTTTTTTAATTTTCAATATTTGAAAATCATGGTATGTCAGTGAAATGTGGTGAAATTAGTTTTTCCATGAATACTCAATAGCGCTTAAATCAGTTGAGATATCAAGGCGCTTTTTACATCAGCATAAGGCTTACAAAAATTAAAATGCATATCTTTATTATTGGTATATCGCGAAAATGTTTTTTTTTGCCAACATACCCTTGAAAACGCTGTAGTTTCTTGCATCATATATGATTCGCTGAGGTACTTCTGACACAACGAATCTATCTGCAGACCAAAAACAGGTATCAAATATTACAATATCGGGATTCTTATTGGCTCAGTCAAATAGGGTAACAGTTCCAAGTACAAGCTAAAGCCAGTAATCTCCTTGTAACCTGAACGAGCGTTGAAATCCAGCAAACAGTCAAGTTTTCCCGCGATAAACCCCCATCTCTACAGGTTGCATGTTTTTTTCTATGAAATTTAAAATTTAAGGTGGTTAAATCTGTAAATTATAATTTCAATAAAATTCCGATAACTTTTAAACCTATTGTGATATCGAATTGATCGATGTTCCAAAATAAAGATAACGAATATCCCTAAAAAAGCAGTTTCAGGACTTTTTGAAATTCAACATGGAAGGAGATAAAAATAAACGTTGTTTTAACTAGGGAGAAAGTTGCCGCCGAATTTTAATTGTATTAATAATGTTAATTTTAGTACGAGATATAGTTTGTTTTGCAGATATTCATTGTGACTACTTTTATAGTAAAGAAAATGTTCTTGTTTTCACAGTTTTTATATACTGGCATGACAAATCACAAAGTTGCATAAAACGGTTTTATACAAGGAACTAAAATTAACTGACTTAAAGAAACGAATTTATTCATACTGAAGAACAGTGTATCGGGCTACGTCAAGACGTGTATAAAAGCAGGCATTGACATTTTCCGTATTAAAAAAAAATGTAAGAATTTTGTAATTTTTTAATTTTCAAATTCAGCAATTCTTTAATGAAACAATAATAATTATTCACTGCAGTTGTTTTATAAATATCTTGACGTTACTTGTGACACGGTTCTTCAGTGTGAAATTTTTTCATTTCTCTGAGTCAGATGGTTTTCGTCTATTGTATAAACAGTTTTTACAAATTTGGGCTTGATCTGACTACACAAAATCTATGAACTGTAGAAACTTTTTATTACTCTAAATATATTCACAATATGTGTCTATGAAGTAAATCATACATCGTACAAATATGAAAATTATTTAAAAATTTAAAATTCTGCAGGGAGCCTCTACCCCACCCCCTTAATCTGATAGACGTGTGGAGATATCGAGATGATTTCTGAATAATAGTGAAACTTACGTAAATAACTAATAAGCGATAAAACTCACTGGGTCACTCCAATGTTCGACGAGTGTTTTATATGTAAATATGTAAGCAAGTAGTCAGACCTTAACGTCACCACGACTGTCAATTATATATTATCGTACTGTTACAATATACGCTAGTTTCAGCTCGCAGTATGAGAATAAGAATACACGTGCATTGTATAGTAACATTTTGATACAATATAGGTAACTATTATTATCAGGTTGTAAGAAAATGTGTGCACTTTCGTAACTTCATTACTGATTTTGACAATTACGTTTTCTATCTTCGTGTTTGAATAATTTAAATGGACATGTATCAATTTTGCATTTACTAAATGTTTTGTGTGACGCGCTGGTTCAGCCAATATACAGTGCCTGGTCGCTGGAGGAAGGTGTGAACGGGCGATGCTCCAATCCTACAACACAACCTGTGCCCAGCGCAGTTCCAACACAACGCTATTTCTTGTTATGCAGGTTGCCTAGATGCCAGGCTCCCGCTTGCACACAGCCGATGATTGCCGAAGTGGACTTCGATTATTTCAGTAGCCCTCTTTTTGTGTCCATGACTGTACATGTTTGAGTTAAGTGCTTTTGTATTTTACATTTATAAGGTAGCAAAATACTTTTTTTACAAACACAGAGAAAAATTGTTCGTATGGTTTAAGGTTCTATCTAAACAATATCTGACGTGAAAAATATGCCATTAAAAATAATGTATTATTTCCACAGAACTTTAAACAATATTCACCTCTGATTTAAAATTGTGTTGATGAGCAAATATGAAAACTTACTATCCGCGCGCCAGCTCTGAGTCCCTGGCGAGTATGCAGTAAACTTGACGCACGCTACAGTAACACAGTGTCAAACACGTCCTAACTTACGACCTTACTACGGCTAGCATGTACGTCGCATGCTATTGGGCCTCGTTGTGTTATTTACATATTTACTGGCGAAAAACACATACCCGCCAGGGAGACTGAGCTGGCGCGCGGACAGTATTTTCTTTAGAATAAGTGTTTGATGCGCGGTTATTTTCTATTACAAGACAATGTTTAGTGACCACATAAGACTTATAATGATTGAAGAGAAAAAATAAATCATCTATATTAGCCTCAGAAGTAGCGTATTGTTACAAGACAAAATATTTTCACGCACATTGCCATCGATTACTCTTCAGCTCAACGATAATAATACCGATATTTTTTCTGGATAAACAAATAAGTAAAATGTATTAATTTAATTAATACTCTGACACTATCCAGCGAGACAACTTCAAAAGTAAAATGTTGTAAAAGAAAATTTATAGAAGATTTCTGTTTCTTCCATGTACTACTTATTATTCATACCTACATATCTTCCAAATCGAGAAGAAATTCGGCAAAAATATAAAATCAAAATTATTCTTTGAAATAGCTACATTCAGTTTACTTTTAGTTACGAAAATTGAGTCATGTGAAATGTATATTCATGAACGTTTGTTAGTATTGTAAGATTTCAGTGCTGCTAGATAGTTGTGGGTACACGTCGTTTGCTCTAAAGGCGTTTGCCATAAAGTGTAGGGCAGACGTCTTTAAAGCAAACGACTTAGGACAAACACCTACAGGACAAGCGTAATTAGGGCAAACACCTTCAGGGCAAACGACTTTAGGGCAAACACCTTTAGGGAAAATTCCCGTAGGGCAAACGACGGTAGAAATGACTACATATTCCAAAGATTTTCGGGTCTATTACTAACAGATGCCTTATATTATACATTCGGTTGAGTCGAACGTGGATTAAGAATTTCGTTAGCAGAATAACAGATAACCTGCAGGTTTTCAAACATATTTAACTGTTGTGACCAAATATGTGGACAAAAGTTAAACTTAACTGAATGCAGTACTGGTTTCATAGATTTTATATTAATTTACAAAATGTCAGAATACCTACTGTGCAATTTCAGACAGTAAAAATGTCAATGCCTAGGATTAGAGGCTAACACGCAGCTATTTTGCGAGTTTAATGGCACGAAACGTAGGTCAAGCTCTTGTTCTCTACTTACCTCGTAGCCTTTACGCGAAAATACTTAAACATTTGAAGGTTTCTTGTCGCCGACTCGCCTGAATATGACTAGAAGCAGTTACTCCATTTTTAAAAATATTTTTACGAAGATGAGTATGAAATGGGCATCTAAACAAGCACAAGTTTATCTACAGAAAATTTAGCTGAATGACAGATGGTAATAATACCCGTTTGATTATTTTCAGCTTAAAAACTGAGAATTTAAAATGAGGAACTGTTAGTTTCCTGCAAGTAAAATGATTTCTGGGATACCTGTCGTGTTTTAGGATCCACGCAAATCAAGTGACTGTTGAATTATATGTTAATAACAAACTCTTTCAACGCACTTCATGCGTGATCTATTTTTTTAACATAATCCCTAGACATGATGGTTTATCGTGGGAGAACTTGATTGTTTTCAACGTACATGTTCAGCTCATCAAAGATGACTGGCTTTCGCTTGTACGTGGAGTTGTTACCCTATTTGACTGAGCCAATAAGAATCCCGCTATTGTAATATCTTATGCTAATTATTAGTCTGCAGACATTTATAACGGTATGTTGGCAGAAAACATTTTCGCAAAATACCATCATCCATAACAATCCCTTTAATTGCAAGGCCAAAAACAACTGAAGGTGAAAAATTTAATGCAGTCACTGAGACCAATATAGTACATAAATTAATAATGTTTACGCATTTATTCCTAGTAGAAAGTATAAGCTGTTTGCTACAGAGTTTGTTTTCATAGCAATTTTAAAAATATATAAAAGTTAGATCACGTGCACATTAAAAATTTCCTAAATTGTTCAAATATCCTAACTTACCGGAACAATTTTATTCAGGGGGGCGGAAACGAGGTGCAAACAGAATAGAGTCCTAATTTTACCAGTCACAAGTAACACTTATTTTACACGAACTAATTTGTAAACGATATGAATTAAACTCATTTTGTCTCAAACATCAGGTGCGACACACGGAACTAGCCTAAAATGGGTATACACTATTTACAAGAGTTGAGCAGAGATGTTTTTGCGATTCATAACATTATTGTTCTTGTGAACATAACAGTTAATGCTGAATATAATGTAATAAAAATTAAACCAAACTAAAGGAAAACTTATAGATATACGTGTATTATGTTGAATAAGTTGTGGGCGAGAAATAACTTCACAACAAAGAGTTACTAATTGTATTGCTCAAAAATTTAATCAACGAACTACGGCAATTGATTGCTGCAGTCAGAATATTTATTTTCGGGTATTACATGAGATGATTTTGGGTGTTGTTGCTAGTTTTGTGATTTTGAATTGTTCAATTTGGATAGCCCCATTTGTGTGTGCGTCTGTTACATACAAAATACAATTATTTAACTGTCACAATACGTTTACGATTTTACATACAAAATCGGATGACGTAATGTTTTTGTTCACAAAATCTGCCGATTCAGATGTACCCAATGTGTCTCCTCAAATTGCTGACAACTGCGTGATAATTAATTACACAAAAAATTCATTGACGTAACACGAAGTGACAACACCTTAAAATTGAATATCTGCAGCTGGTATAAAATAAGTTATATATATATATATATATATATATATATATATGTGTGTGTATATATATATATATATATATATATATATATATATATATATATATATATATATATATGTGTGTGTGTGTGTATTCAGTTTTTGACAGCACTAACTCAATTAGTAAATTATAAAATATTTAGGCCAAAAGATAATAAATCATGTTAAAGTTAAATCATTAACAGATTGTAAACCATAAAATCTTTCCAGGTTGGCCATGTGTAGTTAATTTGCGATTGCAGCTACCTAGATTTTCTTGTATTGCTTATCAACATGTGTGTCAAATCGAGTTCATGAAATGCACGTAATTCAGATTATTATTATTGTTGTTATTATTATTATTATTATTATTATTATTATTATTATTATTATTATTAACTTTGGCCAATGGAGCCTGACTACAATTTGAACATAGCCATTATTTTTTTGCCGATTACGAATCTTTGATATTTAGATTCTTTATTTTATTGTTGTGTAATTGCATTGCAATAAAATAATTTTCCAAATGTTCACAAAGCACGCACATATTCCCGTGCGCAAGGATGGGCTTTCCCGTGTTATTGAAATTATAATATCTGGACGTGCTGAATATATTTGTTATAATTACTTAACATTAAAATAGCATATATTCATACTTGAACAGGTTACAATAAGAGGGGTCCAAATTCATAACTTCATACACTGTAAAAGAATTGTATTTTATATCTTCATGGGATGTGTAATTTTACACCAAATGTTTTGTAACATGTTTGAGACAACAACTTGTGTAAATATATATAATTGTTTAAATCCGTCATGGTTGTCAGTTTTAATATTTATAAACATGCAATGGTAATTTTACACATGTGATTCTCTTTTCACCACCTAATGTGCGTACAATTTAACAAAATACATACTTAAAAATAACTCCACCAGTTTTTGCATCATTCTTCTGTGACAAGTCTCGGGAAATTATACCTACATTGTCAGTGTAATTTTACACCACATGTTATGTAAACTGCTGTTTACAAAAACATGTAGCATAAATATTAATCACTAAGTTTGTGTATATAAAACTACACTAGCAATTCAGTGTAAAATAACAAACGTCGTGAGTATTTACTTTTTCGTGTTATTGTTTAAATACACCGAATGTTTGTTTAATTCCCGTGTAGTTTCCGGTGTTAATATCCGTAAACATACAAACGTAATTTTACTCATGTCATGTTAATTCATCTTACAACTGTTGTGTACATTAACAAAATAGATGATTCAAAATTACTTTACCAAAGTATGCATCATATCTTACGACAAGCTTTGAAAAATTACGCCTACAAAGACAACGTATTTTAGCAAAAAGAAGTTTAGTAAAGTGACATTTACAAGAACATGTCCCGCAAATCATAATTACTCAATCGTGAGTGTTAAATAATACATTGGTTAAGCATTTAACACTTTCATTTTATTGTAGAAAAATACCGAAAATTTGTTTAAAATCCGCGTAGTTGTCAGTGTAAGTATCCATTAACATATAAACGTAATGTTACACATGTAGTTTTGTTTTACCTCACAAAGGTTAGTGTGTATTAACAAAAAATGTTTGTTCATAATCACACCATCAATGTCTGCAGTACATCTCATATATAAGTTTCAGAAAATTATGCCTTCAAGGACAGCGTAATTTAACTAATGATGTTTGGTAAATTTATGTATACAACAACACGTCTTGTATATCGAAATGACCATGTTTGTAAGGGTTAAAATTACATGAAGTACGCCGTGTTAAATTACAATTGTCTAGTACTTAATATGTTTATGTAATCGTAGAAAAACACCGAATGTTTGTTTAAAACCCACGTAATAGACTTTGTCAATGAACATAAACAAATAAACATAATTTTTACAAAAGTTGAATTGTTTTACCTCATAATGGTTGTGTTCTTTAACAAAAGAGATAGTTTAAAATTACTTCACCAAAGTGGGCATTATATCGCAGCGACAAGGTTCATGAAAGTAGGTCTACAAGGACAGAGCATTTTAGCCATTATCGACCGTATATAAAAGGGCAGAACTGCGCATACATCCCCAGTTTTTCAAAGAAAATTCCATTTTTTATTTTCTAAAACCTCAGTAATATAATTTTCATATTCCCTACAAATGACAGTGACAAAAATTTACTTAAGACAGTAGCTTCTATTACAATTCGCGAAACCATGTTTTTTTATTATTATAACGTTAAAACCCGTGTTCCGTTGATGATTACGCTGTGATCACGTTTTCGTATTCTCGAGAAAAATTGACGTCATCTCTTACAGCGCCTATAACATTGGCAAAGTGCGCGTACTGGACCGAAATCCATTCTTGCTAGTCCTAGCGTGCGTGGTTCCAACTTTCATCACTGACTATTGGATCATGGAAATGCATGTTATTGCTCGTAAAAAAAAACGTGTCACTGTGTGAGATCCTGTGATTATACAGAAACAAAATAAGCTTTTGAATGTACGCGAAAAGAATTTTAAAGAAATTTTCTAAATTATACCCCGAAAGGGTACACAGATATTAAATGAGTTTCCGATAATCCGAATTTCCTGAAAAAAATAATATCTGGTGAAAATTAAACCGTTATGAATTGTGTTGTAATGTATTAACATGTTGATCACAATTCTGAATGTAATATATCATATACCTTCGTTAGTTATATCGCTACGACAGTCCACGCAAAACTCATAGAAATTGATAAACAAAAAACAAAAAAGAAATAAACAGAAACCTTTCTTTTCGAACCCCAAACAAAATTATAAAATTATCCTGTTTTAAAATTAAATTTCACTTAGACAATATCACAGTGTGTGTATATATATATATATAAACTAAACTTTTATGAGGAATCATTCATTAACCACAGGACAAGGAGGGTAGTATAGAAGGGTATCTCCCATGGTAACGTTTGAAACAAAACAAAACCTCGCATGCCGCGATCTCTTGCGGAAGGGCCCCGAACTTGTTACGTTGGCGCGAAATTCAAACGTAGTTGTTTATAATATTGCATTAAAATTACTAACAATAATATTAAAAATATTACTAGCAAGTTTATATATATATATAAATATAGATAGGGAAAAATGGTAGCTACATGGAAACTTATAAATTGAATCACGAAGCTTCGCATGATCCATCAAATCCCAAATACAAATATTAATATATACAATAACCTATTTACATCTTTCATACATTATGACTTTCACCAATCAGTTTATAAGAATTCCTGCAAAAATAATAAATGGCCGTGCGTAAAATAATAATTCACTTCCCCAATTTTTAAAGCACAACATAGGTCTATGTGAGTCCATTAAGTTACCAACTAGTATCACTGGTACATATTCAACAGTCCATATAGCATAGTGACATCCAAAAACGTCGCTCCGACGTCACACAACAGGACATTGTGACGATATAGACGTCCCACATGTCTCAAGTACGTTTCGTTGAAGTCCTATCAATGTCGAAAAGTTATCCAGATGTCCGCTATTTGCGACGTCACAGGATGACGTTGCTACGTTGTCGTCGCAGGTCGTTAGGAAGTTGCCTCGGGAGGTCGAAGGGAAGTTATTTCGAAGGTAGAAAGTCGCTGCGTGAGGTCGCATCAACGTCTTAAAAATATCCAGAGGTTCGCTTTCTGTGACGTAGTACCACGTCACTGCGAGAAATCTAGATAATCGATGTGTGCGAAGTCACAGAGACATTTTGACGTCCGTTTTTGTGACGCTTTATACCATCACTACAATGCCATCACAGGATATGGCGACACCCTAATTTATTCACATGTCAACTATCTTAGACGTCGCTGCGGAAGTTGAAGTCGTCATGGAAAGACGAGCGGTTACTGCGGGAAGACGTACAGAATTTGCTTCACTACATCTAAATTTTGTCCCTGAAAAATGTCAAAGACACAGAAACCGTTTCCCTCTACTTGATAAGCTTATCTAATAAATGTTCACAAGCTTTGGCTTGTGATATGAACTATTCATTTTAATTAAAAATAATAATGGATGTTTATTAGCATCATATTAGTGTTTACAAATGGACCCAGCACATGTTTAATTAAATGTATACTTAACTTACCCTCCTTAACCTATTAAGCAGTACGACTAGCGTAAAACTTGATTCACAATAATCACTCATTAGCATGTGCAGAGTTAAAGATGACCATTTCAAGAGGATGCACCCTATTTTTGAAAGGCACTGTAGGAATCCCTTCCCATGAAGTAATAAATGGGAGTCGCTGTGCAGAACAAATTCAAGACACAATTGTCCCACTAAGCTGATTCACGTAAGGATTTAACTACTTTGAATTCATTATTCGTCCTGCAAGACAAGCTGTGTGCGACATAAAGTAACTCTGGAAGGCACCTTTCCATATTAGATGTAGCATCTGCAACCTCTTGTACCTTCCAGCGCGCGCCTGATCCATGACTTACCCTCTACCATACAAAGTATAAACCCTGATCAATATGTATGTACATTACCTAGAGGAATAATGAGTTTATATTATTACTGTACATAATGGTAGAAAGTGATTTGTTACAAATTTTTGCAACTCAAATCGTGTATCAAAGAAGGGATATGCATATTCAGTTCTACGACTTTATCAAAGAAAATCTATAATGCGTGTAAAAATAATCTTTAAATATGAAAAATGTTGTGTAGTTAGCAGCTAGCTTAAATACATTTCGGTCCGCCATTTTAAATTAAATTGCGGGTTAGAAATATATACAACAATAGTACTAAAATTTCCATAAGCGTATATATCAGTAACATGCCAAGTGTAGAAAGCGTAAACGGTCTATTAGACTCTGTTTAAAACAGTGTTACTTAACTAGTCCAGGTTTGATTCCAAGTATAGTCGCTACTTGTTTACGAATGTGGGAGTTATGGTGGATGGTTCTCACTAGTTAATTCCACTGCTCATCCATGCTTACCTCATTCATCTGAGTTCTTTAGTAGTCACCGCCGTGAGCGGTTCGATTTTGGATCCTGTTTCGAGTATTCGGCACGTTACGTGTTTGTGATATTCTGGAAGATTCCAGAGTTTTACAGTGTCTTGTTAATTGATATTGGTTCTAATTATTGAATTGCGTTTTCTAGCGTTGACTCTCGCTATTGTCAGTGGGCGAAAGCTGTAGACCATTCATAAAAAAAAACTTCACTCATCCCCCACCTGTGCTCATTACCATGCTCTCCTGTTACTACAGTTTTTCCAATTATTTTTTAAAATAACTTAAATGACAGCAGATATCATAAATTGGCAGTGGCAGTTTAGTTTGAAGGGTTTTTGCCGTGGTAGTTAATTTTTTACCGACAAGAATTTACACCATTTCGACTAATAAGTCCACAAAAATTTTGTAAATTTCATAATTAGCTATAGTACCATTGAGTTATCAGCGTTGAAAAAAATTGGCTAACACAGTGAAAACCATTCGAAGCAAAACTACCAAACAGATTTTGATATCTGCTGTAATTACTTGATAATAATTACTGCAATAGTATAGCAACAGGCTGTCGAGGCCTTATTGTAATTTCTTGCGTAGTATGCAGAGCTTCTTTTAATATATTATGTTAAAAATGCTTGTGTGTTAGTAATATATGCTTAGGAATTCCTCTTACAGTTTTTTTGTATTTGCATATAATTTCAAGTACTCTACTAATATTAATATCTAAAGCTTATTGTATGTCAACTGAAAGTGGTATACCTAAATTGGTGGGTTAGCAGTCTTTTCAAGTATGAAATCATTGTGCAGAATCAGTAAAAGTGTGTAGGCACGTACAAAATTCATTAAATCTTACATAATGTGCCATAAATTGAAAGGATCACCACCGAATGTCTCTGAGAGGTGCGCTGCCTGCAGTGCCAGTTAAGAGATAGCATTTAAAGGCTAGGATGAAGTGTGATGGATGAGTCCAAATCAAACTTAGTTTATCAGCTCTTAACGACTCCAGACATGTAAAATGCATACAGATAGGCAACCGGCTGCAGTGATGGCCACAATCTGTTGATTATTGCTACTTCCTCATCATTCACCCCATACAGCTAAAAACTCTAATAATTTTGAGATTCAAGTTATTGGCTGAAACCTGAGCCTTTAACAACTATTACAAAACAGCCATCGTAACCAGACTTCACTGTTTCAAAGGCCACACAAACATGCTTGATGGCAATAAGTGTGTGTGCAATAACAGTACAAATAAAATAATACAGTCTAAACAATTTGCCATGATATTACAGCTGTCTTTACTATGCATTCCAGTTTCGGTGTGAATGTTTATAATGTTCGTTCAGTTATCACAATTCCACATCCCACCAGCTGGAGTTTCTCTGCAAGGTTAGACATGGCACAAGCTGTCACCAACTGTAAGGCAGGTAATAAATGTAGAATATTTAACGAGCATCGGCTCTTTTATGGAACTGTGTCAGTAACTAATCCAGCATCAATTCCATTATCAAGATAACAAAAATTCTAAATACCTACTTTAATTGTGCAATCCATTTAGGTTTCACGTTACTTGTACAGTAAACCTGTACAAACAATTTTAATAAAATGTTTGTTTAGTACTGCGCTCCAGGGTTAATTTTTATTTATTATTTTTACGTAAGCACGAAGACTAGACCTACTTGTTACAGAAAGTTAAATAAAACTGTGCACTTTTCTGATAGTTTTCGTTTCATAAATCAAATACCGAATATTCTGCATTTTCTGCCAAACGATGTACATTTTTATCTTACTGCATAGCAAGGTGAAGATATTGACAGCATAGAAACCATGAGAAACGAGACTTGCATATATATTGTAGACGACTATGCCAATAGAACTATCCAATTACATTTTCGAGCAACAGACTACTTCAATGAAATTCAAACCAGTGCGTTAAAATAAATAGATGGGAAATGCAGAATAATTAGGATTTTCAAGTTTAAAACCACGCTACAAATTTATTCACATTGAATATTGGTGTAATAAACCCAACCTAAAACTTAAGTTCATTCAAATGTGTGTAGTAAAATACATACTTAGCCAAGTGAAAGAAAATTATTTCGTTCTAAACAAGCTATTAATAATAACATATACGATTTAATTGTCCAACATCAGGTCTGCAGACTGCTGTCCAAGTTGTATGAGAATTCTTTCACTTGTTACTAAATATTTTACGAACAAAAAATATTTCTCGAAGGAGGTATTACTCTCAAATTATCCTTCCCTATTGGGTTTTCTCATGTACGTGTCCAAAAATTTGAGAATAAAGACAACAAATAATTTTTCTTGATTATCTTTATTGCCATCTTATGTGCATACACATCACATTGCAGTCTCGTTCTTATGTGAAAATAGCTGATTTAAGTATGTGAGTAACTCACAAAATCAGCAAAAATCGTTAACTTGCGTCACACAGTACATAAAACACTAATTTTCTATATTAAATATTATTTAAGATAATACATGTTTAAAATAGTTTTCGCTGAAGTAACAAGTTCATGGGGCGAACATTACAGAATAATACAAATTATAAAGTTAAGAAACTCTGCAGTAGCTAAATCAGATTAACAAAGCATAAAATTATATGTTAACAATAAAAGCAAAAAGTGAAGAGTTGTAAATCATGAAGACGAAGACAGACAACCTAGTCATCTCTCGGAGTTTCAATCTCGTCGTTAAAATTGAGTAGCTGAGTGCGAAAGCTCTCGTCGGCCAGCAGGTTAGCAAGACTGGTCAGCATAGCCTCCAGCTTGCCCTCCGGCCAGCCGAGCTGCTGGCAGCACTTGGCCACGATGGCAGAGGTGTCGTCCGCAATGCCTCGCTCATCTAGGAATCTAACGAACGGGATCTTGGCCTTGCGTGTTTCCCCATCCACCTGATAGATCATGTTGAAGAACGCATCACCCAGCCCTTGTGGCCAATTATCTATCTTGAAGTAGATGCCTGCGATGAGGTGACCCTTGGCATCACGTGCCAGAAGACTACAGAGATCGTAGAGCAGATTACGGCGCTCTGTGACGTTGATAGGCGTCAGATACGGTCGTGCGACGTAGATAATGCCCAAGGTGTTCTTCTCACGTCCTGCTCGAGTCTCGCGATCCCGCCACACTATGTAGTCGCTGTCCGATGACAAGGCCGAGTAGTGGTACTCTTTACGGCATGTTGGCTCATCCGACTGAATGAACCATCCTGTGCAAGGAAAGAACATTCAAGGACATAATTTACACCTACTACCTACACAATGGCAGCTTTGTGCTTTTTATTTTATTGCCCCCCTCCCTTCAGCCTAAATGTATTATAAGAAATGTTTTACGTTTATGCGAATGACATTTTATATTCTGCTCTCACAATAAAACAGGTATAAGCAAAAATATTTCAGGTGTCAAAAATTTTACATCATCATAGGTAGAATGTACTGCTATATTTCAAACTATCAGTCATTTAATAGGCTCACTGCTACAAATATGAAAGCGACAAAAGATTGTATGTTACATCAACGTCTGTGCTTAGAACAGCTTCAATTAAGACAAGACCATAATACGTACATTACTTGTGTCGTAATGGGTCGACACGTGAGTATTATACACAGCACCTTAAAATAAAACTGCTTGTGCATTGGGTTACCATGTGTCAGTTGCTCGAGTAAGATAACATCCTAATGTGAATTTGTAAGTTTTTGTTAAAATGCAATGTCAGGAAAACAGCAAAACATTGTGTCACGTATAATTAAGAAAAGGCAGTGAGCTAAACGAGGATACACACCTGTGTGCGGATAAAGGCTGTCCGTCATGATGGTGACGACACGAGCAATATGGTAGCCAGGGTCGGAAAGCAGGATCCCAGGCCGGCCGGCCACAGTCACACGCAGCGCCACAATCACGTGCTCCTTTATCGAGTTCATGGCATCAGGTTCCTCATCATGGCGGTAGCAGTCCAGGTCGTCTATATGCTGAAACCACAACACATATGCACTGTCACTACATGCTATGTCAGTGTCACCTTTCAATAAGAACTGTTTAGGACAGTATGATCCCCATTCCCTTCTCTCTCACATGTCACTGGCATTTTGCTACATAACTTTACACTAAAAATATATTGTGTGCATTTTATAAAATTTACACGGCTTATTTTAACCATCAGCCCAATACAACTACAGCCGAGTTCCACTAAAAACTAGTGTGGAGGAAAACAATGCGTTAAAATGGCAACACAACTAAATTTTAATAATTGTTTTTCATATTTACAGTACTCGTACAGCACTATGAACAAATTTGCTCGTATTAACTTTTATCAAGTATTCTGATCCTTAGTGAAAATTAGGAATAAATATATATTTACCAAAGAATCCAAAATGGCATTGTTCCAATTCAACTCAGATTAGCGAAACTATTTTACTTATAGCAAGCCACTGAGTAAAGAAATTTATTTACGAAAAATTCTAACTGATGAACACCCACATGAAATTAAGGAGTTTTAATATTTACTCACAGTTGATAAATTCATTGAAAATAAAAATAGTTTTTAAGTGTATAAAAGTCAGGCTGTCTTAATTCATACTTGCTAAAAGTACTTTTAACACTATAAGGTTAAACTAGACTTGACAACCAACTAAACATACTTTTTCATATTTACTCCCAAGTGTTTCATTGCACTTCCCGGCAAACGCCAGAAATTATGAGCGTTTTAACATCAACTCAGTCTAATGAGTTGCACAGAGGTTATGTTGAAACCCTTACTGGGAACTGTATTATCAACTGGGAAGTAAGTGGTTTGAGCACCATGTTGTCCATAGAGACACCTGAAGTACGTACCTCCTGAGAGGACACAAGGTACAGCCGGCTGGTCAGGCCTGGGAACTTTTCCTCCAGGCTTGCCAAGCGTCGCAGAAGCTCCAGTGCCAACCCCACGCAGGTGTGGTGTTCGGGGGTGATGGGTGGCGAGTACAACCGGAAGAACTGTAGCACATCTGACACACCACTTGCACGGTATTCTTCATAGAATCTGAGAGGAGAGAACATTGCACTGCATCAAATTTCCACTTTTATACACACATTACTTTCATTTGAAATTTTAGCAGAAGAATATTTTATTATTTATGTCATATTGAAATAAGTTGCAACTCTTGAGCAATAATAAGTCTATGACAAAAATAGTATAGGTACACATTTAGCTGCACTGTTCACATTTTGCATTAATATGTAAATATTACACGCCACAGAACTTCACTACGTGGACGGAACAGGCTTGTGTAAGAATAGGTGTGAGAAGTTGACATACCTGATGAGATTTCCCACACTGTTGTAGTGATGGACCTGCAGCAACTGCTGTACCGCCAGTTCGACATGCGACGCCAGCTCCTCGTAATGTTCCACACTCGGCACCTCAAGCGCTGGTCTTGTGTCGCCCCATGAAGGCAGAGGTAGTGGGTGGTCCTCAGGCCACTCACACTCCCCTGCTAGTTCAGCCCATTCTTGTGTTTCGAGTCAGCTTGGCCACTCGCATCCCCAGCGGCCAACCGTCGGCACATACCCGCATTCATCCCTGCAGCTGCAGATAGGCTCCACAGGGGAATCTGTGTTTTTTATTAGCTTCACTGGATCTGCAGAACACGTCCAATGTCATACTTAGTTTCCTTTCAAACAAGTCATAATTTTAAATAGAAAAATATTTCTTGACTGTCAAAAAAAAAAAAGGCAGAATGAGGAAGAAATTAGAGATTCAGACTGTAAACTAATAAAAAATAATCAGATGAACACATACTTACGTCACAAAAGCCAAACACTCTAAATACTATTAAAATACTGGCTGAGTGTTAACCTTTCCTAATTTCAAGATCGATAAAGATCAAAACTTACAGTACTCTCAAAGTTAAATATCTGGGACTACTAGCATGCCCTTAAGCTTTGTAACCACTGAAAATATTCAGCGATTCTGATAAATAATAGTGTTTTAAATTTCAGCCTTAAGTTAAATGTGTATAAAATAATTGCATTGAAGCTAAAGCTACCCACACGATTAGATACTAGGATATTTCTTAACTTACCAACATGATTGAAACCTATTATTTTAAAGCTACATGTCACAATTTACAACTCAAAAAGTAAAATTAATGGAGGCTTCTACAGACTTGTACTTCACGCCAATCAAAATATATGGTTACTGTTAGTAGTCATAGCTCCAGTGGCACAACGGAAAGCTGGGCACCGGTTTTGCGCTTTGTGCATAGGTGCAGTATGACTCTAAACAAGCATGTTGTTATAAACCTAAACAGCTCTATTACTACTGTTACCACTACTACCACCACTGTTTTCTGCAAGGCCCAAAGGAAAACGTTTTTTGTTTGCTTAGCGTAGAAGCATGTTCATCAGCAAGAACAGTATAATAATTTTTAATGAACACTGTTACATTTCTATATCATTACATATGATATTTTCTGGAAAAAATTTAAGTCTAGTTTTGGCATTTTGACACACAACAGTCCGTGTATTGTTGGATCGGGATAAAATGAGCACTTTTGAAGCCATGGTTACTTTTATCTCTATCAGATAATTTAATATAGTTCCCTGCAACATTTTGACATTTACGAAGACACTTAAGTAACAATCAAGTTGTAAATAGATTTTACCACATTCATTCGCAAGTTATTGTCAGAGTTCACATTAAATAATAGTATACAATTATTATTCCACACTAACAGTCTTTAAAAAGTGCTCACTTTATCATGAATTAACTGTACATACGTTACTAATAGCAATATATACATACATACATATACATATATATATGTGTATGTGTATGTGTACACCTATATATACACGTAATTTAGAGTGAATTAAATGTATTCAAATGTCCTGTAATAAATGAGAATGTTTCTGATGTAATTTTTAAATTCAGAATACAAGGCAAATTTTATTAAGACGTTAGAACTAATTTACTCTTCAGTATTTTTTTCTATGAATTTCTTTATAATTCCTTATCAAGAAATTGAAGGGAGAAACGGCGTGGTAGCTATTTTCTTGACACCGTAACACACAGATTATACTATACAATTAAAACAGGACACGAAAATGCCTATCTGATGCATAAGGAGACCTAATCTCAAAAGAACATCCCCGCTTTTCCCAGCCAACTGCCGCACAATTAAGGCGACCACATGGGACAAGAAAATTTGGTCAGCAGATCTTGACTGCTGGTAAGGAGTGATATGTATGAGCAGAGTGCCATAATGAATGGAAGGAAAACGGTACACCCCCGAGAAAACCGGTGGACCGACCGTACGATTCCCACGTGCGAAAATCCGGGGGCTGCGCCTGTGAAGGGTTGTATTGCGAAATCAGGTCTACGCCCAATATAAATGCGCGCGCAGAGTTACTGCTGTAAAGTTTTTACTGTGAGACTTACAATGTAGTTGTAGACCTTGATTTCCAAAGAATCGTGTACATCTAGATAAACAACCGTAAGTCGATTTTTAGCCAAGTCTGAGAGTTTTCAAATAATGCTACCAATGTGCACTGTGTCATAAAAGCAGTTGTCCCAAGAATAGTCCAAAGCGTTCGTAGGTAAGTATTGTGGATTGTGGACGTATGTTATTTCAGGAAAAACTTCGAACACGCTGACTAGAGCCAGCCAGGCGGCATTCAAATATGCATTACTGCGACAAAAAGGTCGGTGACGAATTAGTCAAAGCATAGAATAGGCCTATTTATTTGGCAATTTTAGTTTTAACTGTGTAACTATGCCAACAACCACATTCTAGACTGAATTCTCAAATGAACTACACATAATTTTAATTAGTGCCCGCGTGTACTACAGACAAAAGTGACTAGCTTTTAATAACGTATTAATTGATGGTGTTTCTATATTCTCCGTATATCTTTAAAACTACAAATACAAACAGCTTTATCCAGTCCACTTCGCTGAGCGTACTTTAATTGCAGAACATCTTAGTTTATAATTCATCTTTATTCCTATACAAAAATAGCTGCCCGGCTGCGGCTTTGCCCGCGTGAAATTATGTAATGTAAACACTAACTATGGATAAAATATATGATGAAGGCATTTAACAGCTAGCGTACTCAATAACAGTGAACTATAAATTGGCTTAGCTCAGTGTAAAGAGCGCACGCAGTATGCTCGTATGATGTCATAGTAATTCCCATCGCAAAGTCTTGCACGGGAAACGAACCCGCAACCCCACCCCTCCCACACGACAATCTTTATACAATACCTAAATGAATGCTTAAATGAAGACCATGATAATTCTTTCGTATGCACAGGCTACAGTCCAAAGAGGTTTTATTTAAGAGTAGGCTGGCAAAAAGACACAACTGTAGAATTATTTCTCCATGATCATTCTCTTTTTCGGGAGACTGTAACATTTTACCGCATTTCACATCCTTAATTTTGGAATTTCATAAAATCCTGAATTTCATTTGTAGATATTTACATAAACTTCATTCTTACCAAAAATATAATCTCGACATCTCAACGGGTATAAGTGGTACAGATAATTATTTGAAAACACATTTTATTTTTTTAACAGTTTTCAAGGACGAATTTCGAAAAATCCTAAAATTACTTGTTTGATATTTACGTAAGATTTATTTTAAAGCAAAAACCATTTCAAAATATTTCGACTGATTTAGGAGATAAGTGGGATTAATTAAAGTTTTATCTTTTTAAGAGCTTTCAAGGACGAATTTCAAAAAATCCTAAAAATTACTTATTAGATATTTACTTACCATCATTTAAAAGAAAAAATCACCTCAATATCTGAAATAGTTTAGGAGAAATCACAATTTACGGCTTTTCACCCCCTTAATTTTCGAATTTCGCAAAATTGAAAAATTCGCAAATATACATTTGTTTAGGCAATATTTTTAAGTTATATAAATTATGATAGCTTTCCCGGTTAATGAGATATCAGGGATTCTTTGAAAACACACATCACCCCTTTTCACCACCTTAATTATCGAATTTCGAAAAATCAATTATTTGTGGGTGTCTACGAGGCAAGGGAAAGCTTCCCTCAAAATTTCATGGTTCTAGGTCCAGCGGTTTGGACTGTGCGTTGATGAGTGAGTGAGTGAGTGTGTCAGTCAGGACACTTCATTTTATATATTAAGAAAACTAAGCACTCAGTAATTAAACAATAAATTAAATAAATTCATTAACAATAGAACACAGGCAAAATGACCCATAAACGAAACGTGGTTTACATTGTCCACTTGATAGAAGGACGTAAATAATTCGGTGTACTTCTTGTATGGATCATTCTAGTTCGAACACAGTCAAACATCGTCTACAATGTTGTGAAACAATGCTTTTATACTAGCTTACTTCAATATCTTATACGGTATGACAGATGTAGGAAAAAGAAAAGCTGACAACAAGCTCACAAGAAGAGAGGGAGTCAGTAAATTGTGGTAGGATGCACTTACCCATAAAATGTGAACCCCCTAGCAGTAAAGTATTGACTTCCCCGAGGAAAGTCCACGAATGCAGCAGCTGCCTCTCAGCAGCGGAAGTCTTGCTCCTACTGAGGAATGGTGTTCGTGTTACAGTATTTATAGCCGACACGAGTATTGGCAGCTGGCACGAACCAGTTTTGACAAGCTCTGTAGTTCCCCTTTCTTTCCCTACCATATCTCCTCGGCACTTAGCCATTCATACGTCACCGACCCACCAGCGGTGAACTTCATCTTGCTCTCGTGGCAAGGTAACTAGCCCGTGGGCAGGGCCGGCGCAACTTCCACAGGGGCGCTCTTTTATCGAGGAGAACATGTGGGGAATTTTCCATCACTATTTTTAAAAAAGCTAGTTTGGTGACTAGTAAAAAATTTAAAGGTTTCAATGTTCACGCTGTTTACCATGGCTCTCTCTGTTAGTAAGAATATATGGTAAACAGTAATTTTCAAATTACGTTTAAATCAAATAATTATTATACCATAGCTTTATAGTTAACTCTATATATAAAAATGAAAGCTAACTGACTGACTGACTGACTGACATATCAAACTGCAACTCAAACCACTGGACCTAGAATCGTGAAATTTTTTGTGGGGGTTTCCTTCAGGTCGTAGGCGAGCACTAAGAAGGGATTTTTCGAAATTCGACCTCTAAGGGGGTGAAAAGGGGTGAAATGTGTTTCCGAAGAAACGTCGATAGAGCTCGAACCCGACGGCCAATCATGATGATTTTTACTTTAATAAGACACTCGTAAAAATGCATATTAGCCAATTTAAGGATTTTTCGAAGTTCAACTTTTAAGGGGCTAAAAAGACCTTAAATGTGTTTCCAATCAACTATCGATATCTATCGAAACCTTCGTGATAGTGAGTTGATATTCACTTCAAAATATTGCTTACGTAAATACCCAAAAAGTTGTTTTAGGTTTTTTTTTTTAAATTCGACCCCCAGGCAGTAAAAAGGGGCAAAATGTGTTTTTAATGAATCGTCTTTATCTTTGAAACACAATTGGCTGTCATCATTATTTTAACTTTAATTGATTACTTTTACAAATGTGTATGACAGGACTCAAAGACGTTTCGAAATTCTTTATTTAAAAGGATGAAAATACGTGAAATGTGTTTTCGATTATCCTTCTATATCTATCGAATCAATCGAGATATCGAAGTGCTTTTTGCTTAAAATTGGTGCTTTGTAAATATCTCAAGTACCATTTAAAATATATTTTCCGAATTCGGCCCTAAACTGGTTAAAAATAGGGTAATATGAGTTTTCGACTCACATTCGATATATATCGATCACATAGTTTTTTTATATAGCGACGTGATTTTTGTTTAGGAATGATTCTTACTCAAATACCTAAAAAGTAATTTCAGGAATTTTCGAAATTCGCCACCTAAGGACGTGAAAAGGGGTAAAAAGTGGTGAAAAACGTTTTCAATTAATCGTCGATATATCTTTAACCCAGCGGGCTAATGTTGTGTTTTTTACGTCCACGAGATACCAATAAAGTATTCTAAAACGTGATTGAAGGGTTATTCAAAATTTACTCTCTTAAGTGGTTAAAAGACCTTGAAAGTGTTTTAGATAAATCCTCGATATCAATCGAACCCGTCGAGATATACAATTAATTTTTGCTTCAGGATGATGATTACAGAAATTATCGCAAAACGGTTTTCAGATTTTTCGAAATTCGATTTCTCAATACTGTGCAGGGGTGATATGTGTGTTTTTTTAGTGAATGATCGATTTTGATTCGACTAAACGGGCTAGCGATGTGATTTACACTTCAGTTGGATACGTATACAAAAGTCTAAGATGTAAATTTAAAATATTTCGAAATTCGACACCCAAAAGGGTGAAAAAGCACAAAATTTGTTTTCCATCAACCCACGATATCTATCTAACCAGTAGCGATATTGAGGTGTTGTTCGCGTCAGAGTGATGCTTACGTAAATATAAAATAAATATGT
The DNA here is from genome assembly GCA_003012365.1 of Medauroidea extradentata. Lineage (NCBI taxonomy): Eukaryota > Metazoa > Arthropoda > Insecta > Phasmatodea > Phasmatidae > Medauroidea > Medauroidea extradentata. Next base: position 12,251 of record PNEQ01057818.1, on the reverse strand, counting down.
ATGTAATATTTTTCTTTATAAGAAACGTGATTATTAAGAATAAAACTTAGTTGGTCAATAATCAAGGCAGACGATCCGAAAAGCAGGAACGAGCAGCGAGAAACAACTTATACAGGAGTTTCACTACAGTAACCTATCGATACGTGGTGTTGTACAACCTCTATGAGCCCAGGACACAGATATTTAATTTTATTTTTTAATTTTATTTTCATGAATTATTTCGACGTTACGTGACGCAGTTGCTTGTCACTCAGATCTAAATTCCGGGAGGTTCTGGGCTCGAATTCCGTTAAAAGCTGCGTGCGAACGTTCAATTCTGACACTCAAAAACTACAAGGCAGATCTAATTAGTGCAATTTACATGTAGTCTTTAAAAGGGGTAAAATTACAGTTCGCTTTCCACTTAGGTTCCTCTACAAAATCAGCTGAATTTCCGTCGGTATACTGCCAAAAGTGATTAAGTCATAAATGCTATTTCGTTTAAAAACAGTATTAAATTGTAGATATTAACAAAAATGTGGTATGTTACTATACTGTGACACAACAGTACGAAACGACGAATAGACTTTAAACTTGGGCAATTGTTCGTGAACAACATATACATATTCCTAGCATTTTTATAATTTTATCTCA
>PNEQ01057818.1:0-11518 GCA_003012365.1 Medauroidea extradentata | reverse complement strand
ATTTACCCTCTGATACTTTGTAATGTCAATAAAGTTAAAGTGAATATTTTGAAAATATATAATTGAGGACACCGTCACCAATGGTTGTGCATAAGGTAAACAGATGTTTTTCATTCGATTAACCTCTTACCTTAGATGTCTGTAACTACCCCACAACGTCAAATAGGCAGGGCTATAAATAAGGCCCAGGCGAAGTCGCTGTTAGTGGCAGGGACAAACTTAAGACTGCTTTTCGCGTGGACAGCTATAGCTACTTATCCTGCTGCAGAATTAGTTCAACTAGCCGCTTGGACATTATAACACTTGATGACTGAAGTATCATTTGTTTTATGTACAAAGAGATTATTCTGTTAAAGTAAATATTATCAGTTACGAATAATACTCGCGAGCAAAGCCGCGGGGGACTGCTAGTATATACATATAGCGAAATGATAAAGCAGTGTAATTTAAAACAATACAGTGTTGAAGAAAGGGAAAGAGCGCGAATTGATAATAAAGGAAAAGAGAGACTGCAAGGGCGCTGAGTCTGAAAGGCCTGCGCCTAGAAGCATAAACCCGTCCATGTCGTGAGTCAAACACCTGGCGTCCTACGAGAGAGAACACCAGATCCATCACCCTTGACGCCCTTAGCAAGGAAGGGAAATGTGTCGCCTCGCTAAACGACCCCATTGCCGTGATGTGACGTCATGATCAATAGTCCTACCTGCCTACCCACCGACACGCCACGCGCTCTGACGTCACTGAGCACGTGCCGTCAGTCACGCAGTAGCGGTGGCGTCGTGCTGCTTTCTCGATAACTCTGGTTTGTAGTGGAACGAGGAGTGGAGTTATCCCGAGCAGAGAACAAAGGAAAGTTATGCAGTTTCCTCCGCCAGTAAGGAAATGTAGCTGTTGGCAGGTGTCAAGACTTTCTGTTGCCTGTTTTACCAGTCACATGGAATTAAATGACGAACAGCTCAGCCAGAGTAACAGAATTATGTCGTGTTGCAATTGGCTAGCACTTTTTATTTACTAAATGGTAACGTGACTCGATTTAGTACTCTAAAGTTAAAACATTTGCTTGGTATTTATTTGTTCTTAAGGTGGATTCACAAAATGCCCCGACGAGCCCGACACAACAAAATATCAGCAGCGACCAATAAAAACAAGCATCAGTTCAACAATATTACTGCCCCGACAGCCCGGAGAAAGTAGATTCTATTTGTAATTTTCGTTGTGACGGGCCTTGCAGGGAAATAAAACGCAACATTGTAGAACAAAATTAACTTGCGAATGAGAATAGTGTACTTGTAGGAAAAATGTTTCTTTGTTGTTTTTTCAGCTGTTCTACACTCCAAAACTTTGTAGAGTGCAATTCTGTCTCGCAGTAAAATGGACAATATTTGTAAAACACTGTTTAGTTGGTAGATCCGGGAGTGGGGCCTTCTTCTTCCTGGCATTTAAACTTTTGTGTTTAATTTATCGTCAAAATGTTACAAGTTTTTATAAAGTGATATATTCAACCTTTTGTTCGGGAAACTTCTCTAACACCACAATTTTGCACCTTAAGAGGCTTCATCACTCTCTTTAGTTAATAATTTTCATTTCCGTTAACTAAATGAAGGTTATGACAAAGAACCGGCAAGATTTATTTATGGAAACATACAATTTAACTATTAGGTGCGTATTATTGGATTAAATTGGTTCTGGGTGTTATTTAGTGTTTATTATTTGGTGAGAGAGAATTTTTATCTTAAAATTAAAATTAGCTCAATTATTTCATAGTTACGCATTTTTCGAATACAATGAACGTAATGAAAGTTAAATCATAAGCTACATGCGACCCTATTGAAATATCTTCAATGGTATCTGGCCAATTTTTTACTCAGGAAGGAATTAAGAAAAATCCATCATAATAAGTGACACAGGCTCTCGAAAACTACATTTTTCCAGGGGAGAGCCTCCGGGCATACCTTCTTTGGCGCGGGATATGGGCATAGCTACTTTTTGGCGAATGGTTTCTCCCCCCTTCCCTATACCCTTGACAGCTATATCTGGCCATGAGCTGTTTATTAATGAAGTACGGCTGTACAGCGAACTAATTGTAATAATAAATTTAATAAAATATTGTGGTTCCTACTTTTTTGTACGGCATTTCTGAGTATTGTGTACGCTATACTACCAGAATCGTCGTGGTTGTTTTGCTTAAAGAATTGTTGTGTCGGCCTCGTCGGGGCGTTGTGAATCGACCTTTATATAAACGTAGCATGATTTTAGGTAAACGAAATACTTGACAGTGTTTCAGCTGAAACTTAACTAATTGCTAAATTACTAAAGTTTAGCTAGATCATGGTCAATTAGTCGATTGCTAATAACACAAAACTTTAATACAGTGCGTTATTAAATAATTTTTTTTTTTTTCAAAAATCTTATGCTAACTAATTTGGAAGGTTACATTAGCATGTCTTCACAGCCGTACCGCGAGCAGATCTCGTCGTGTCTGTCTTGTATGGCTTCAAAGACGGACGTTAATTGTCAAAGAACCAGCAGTGCACAGTGGCTCGTGACGACCTAGCAATGTACTGTAGATTTATTTATTTTTTTATTTATTTCATTTATTTATCCACGTATAGTTCAGCCATGGGCCGGTTTGCAACAAATACGATATACATTGCATCATATAATTTACATTTGCAAACAAATAAATAAAAAAGATTAAGTGATAACATTTACCTTAAAGAAAGAAATAAATCAAAGAACAAAATTTGGCTTAAAGTTAACTACCTTAACATAAATTTCCTAAAGAAAAAAATTGAATTACCTAAACAAAAAAAATATTAGAAATACAAACATTACAAGTATTAACATTACAACCGTTTCAGTGAGTTTATGTCATCTAATACAGAGCAGACCTTTAGCCTATTCTATTCCGAAGTGACATAATTGACCCTGAAGTTATTTACTATTACTAGATTACAGAAAAAAACATTGGATTGCCAAAACCGGAAGATATTTACAAATACAATTGTTATATAAGATGTTCGGAAATAAACGCCTAATAAGCACAGCACACTATTCCTGAGATAAACTGGAGACGCAAATGTAAGTAGCAAACTGTTGTACGACATTTCTCGTGCATAATGAGGCAACACAGCCGTGGGCGTTGCAAGCTAATTTTTTTTTGGGGGGGGAGAGACTGAAATTTATTTAATTGTTGAGGAACACACATTCCCAAAGAAAGTGGGCGGTCCAGAGTTCCTCCCCTGGGAAATTTTGGGGTTCCAAGGTGAAAAATGGGGTTATTTAAGCATTTTTCATTCTTAAAATTATGCTAATTATATGGCTGGTTGAAATTGAAATTTTTCCTTTTAGAAAAAATTTTAAGTGAACATATTTACAAAAAAAAATACAGTTGGAGCCCTACAAACAACACAAAATAATTAAATTAAATACCAGGAGAAACCTTAATGTTAAACATACAAGCTGCAGCAGCAGTAAGAATGTTCGACACAACATAATAATTAATATAAAAAAACTTGTATTTACTGTCATTATAGTATCTTGCCGGATCACCCTACTTTATATTAAAAAAAAAAAAAACATATTTTCGAAACCTGCCAAAAATCTGAGTAAAAAATTCACCGAATTTGAGCAGATAAACATTTATAAAGAATATCTTTAAGTTTGTCAATCTTCACTACATTTGGCGTTGGCATAGTAAAGAAACTGCCCGCAATGAATAAATGCCGTAATGGAGGGAACCATGCAAAACTGTAGAAATATTTTCTTGCAGATATTTAAACTGAAAAATGTACAATTTTTAACTTTAACATTATTTATAAAATCCTCTGAGATAAGTTCAACACGACATAAACTTCACAAAACATAGCCTACACTTAATTTAAAAAAATATTATTAAGCTATGCATCTACAGGTCTTTAGTAATAACAATAACAACACACACAATTAAAGAAAAAAATAGTTTTTTGTTGGGCGTAATCTTTTTCGAATAATATAGTCCATTCTCGGTAAAGTGGTGAGCACTTGAGGTACCTCTAATTTCGTCACTGTACACTTAGAAAGACATTACAACACAAAATTACTTACTTAATTCTCCACTTCTGGAAGCAAATAACCGAGCATTCGTGTGTGAAATGTTTAACAAAGTTTTAATTCAAAAGTGCTATTTTTATCACGAATGTACTATATACGTCAATATGTTCAGCATATGGATTTTATCTATAGTTTTTAAGTCATTACATCACAGGCTTGTTAACAAGGTTATTGACAAATATAAATATGTCAGTGAACACAGAATTAGTATATTTCATCTATGAAACTCAATATAGAGGCTGTTATTTAGCTTATGTTAAAACTTTCGGATATGATTCCATATCAAAAATGAGGTATAGGCTAGTTACACTATGAAATTTTTGCCTATAACGCAATTTGTAAGGGAGACATTCGCCCTTGAAAAATGAATTTTAAAATGTATTTTGACAAATTTTTGGAAACAGCGTTGTGTTAACTTTCTATTCTGTGCACGATTTTAAGTGTTATAAAGATCTTCGACCAAATCCAGAAACTGCTCTTTAAAACTCCCTTCATGAAAATAACAGGAGTGGTTTCCCTCTTATTGACTAGAACTTTAGTGGCGTTGGGTTTGCTTTTCTGAGCAGTACATCCTAAGCAACATAAAAGGTCTTATTTTTAAAAGTCACTAGAATGTACCATTTGCTATAAAATGCATTCTAGTGTCTCTGTGCCAACAATACAATACCTGGCATGTAGGCAAAAACTGCAATATAATTGCACACAGCATGCTTGTAAATGCACTACGCACATTGAAAAAAACATCCTGTGCTACAGTTATTTAGAACTATGTTACATATTTCAAACAAGTAAACCTCAACAAACTTACTTTCAAGCAACTCCATACACTGCAATGCCTACCACACACCATCATTGGTATGTTTTATGTGTGACTTTATTTGCCACAGAAATTCGTGTGCTAACCGTGCTACTGCAGCATCTGATTATTTTTTAAGGTTTATTTCTTGTTAACGGTGAATTCTAACGATTTCAAAAATATTACCTTTTATGTTTCTTGGTATGTGTTGCTCAGAAAATCAACACGAAATGTTTTCCTCAGAAGTTCCACTCAATGAGAGGGTGTTGTTTTCATGAAGGGGAGTGTTCTAAAGAGCAGCTTCTTGATGCGCTGATGATCTCAATAACACTAATCATTGTGCACAGAATTGAAAATTAACTCCTCGTCGTTTCCAATATCGCGCAAAAATACTATTCAAAATTAAATTTCTATGTGTTAAATTCTGTCTTACGAATTGCAGTAGACAAAAATTTCATTGTGAAACTATATATAATTTGTGGTAAAGGATCACGTCCTAAAGTTTGAAATATAAGTTAAGAAACAACCTGTATATATTGGAGGAGACGAAATGAAAAGAAGTATTATAATTCTCCATGTACCCCATACTAGTAGCTCGGCCATTAAGTGTTAAAATAACCAAGCTGCAGGGTGAGGTTATTCTTCAGCAGAGCAAGTAGCTATAACTAAAAACTGTCCTAAGTCTGTCCATGTCACTCATAATTACTGTCCCGGATCTTATTTATAGTCATAGAAAAATAAACCAATATGATATAGTATTCAGATGGTATAAGAAGTGTACGTGGTATGACAACTCATTTATCTCGAGCACGACCATTGATGACTCTCTCTTCAAAACGTACCGTCGAAAGTTCATTAAAAGTAATTGAAATATTCCGTCACTGGGCATATGGAGGCTTTATAACTATGTGTAACGATATAACTTTAGAATGTTAGCTTCCTTATGATGTACCTACTTATCTATGGCTGTACTTGATTTTTCGGATTATTTGCTCTGAAAACTTTACTAATTCTACATTAGTATCTCCACCCCCGGGTATTTTAGAGTATTTTCTCAGTGTAAAAACTGAGCTAATTATTTTTCGTATTTACGTATGCATCCTTCTGAAGCAAAAATATCTAAATTTCTCAACTGGTTAGGTAGATATCATTGGGTAAATGAAAGCAAATTTTACGTCTCTTAACCTCTTTAGTTATAGAATTTTTTCAAAATCTTACCATCACAGGTTCAACATTTGTGTAAGTACTCAATTGATGTAAAAATCACGACGATAACCCATCCAGTCGAAGCGTAATCGACGATCCGTTAATATTTTCCTTCATTCCTTTACAACCCTAAGAGTACGGATTTCGAAAATTTCTGAAATATGTTTATGGGCACAAAACGAAAAACATCTCTATACCTCGACGGGTTCGATAGCATTCGTGAATTTATGCAAAACATATTCAATATTTTTTCAAATTTCGAAAAAAAATCTTCTTATACAATTGAAGCTATTGAATGGGCGTCTAAATTAAGTGGAAACCATGACGATAGCTCGTTGATTTAATAATATGTAGACGATTAATTGAAAACCCACCTTCATTCCTTCTTATAACTTATCACCTCCTTAAATGTCAATTTTGAAAAATCAATAAACTACATTTCAAATATTTAAGTAGCCTAAGCATTGATTTAAAGGAAAAATCACGTCAATATCAAAACATTCAGTGATATCGACCTATATTGATCACGAATCGAAAATATATTTGACCTCTTTTTACATATCTGGAGTCGAACTCGGAAAATATCTTGAAAAATATGTTTGGTCTTTACGTAAACATCATCCTGAAGCAAACAGTACTTCGATATCTCGACAGGTCCGATAGTTATAGAAGAATAATCGAAAATCTATTTCAGGTTTTTTCACCCTCTTAATTAATGACTTTCAAAACGACTTTGAAGTCCTGTGCTATATATCTGTATACGTATCTAATTGAACTTAAAATCACGATGCTAGTCCATTGGGTTCGAGATGTACAGACGATTAACAACAACAATTTTACCTTCTTTTTACTCTTTGGGAGCCGAGTTTCGAAAAATCGAAAAACTAGTTTTTTGGGTATTCACATCGGCATCATTTTGAAGTGAAAAGCAACTCTGTATCCCAAAGGGTTCGATAGATATCGATAATTAATCGATAACAAGTTTCAGGTCTTTTCACCCCCTTAACGATTGAATTTCGAAAAACCCTTAAATTAGCTAATATGTTTTTAATGATTGCCCTATTAAATTAAAAATCACGACGATAGGCCGTTGGGTTATAGCTAAGAAAACGAATCTTGTAAAATACATTTAACCACTTTTTACCCCCTTAGGGGACGAATTTCTAAAAATTTCTTCATAGTGCTCGCCTACGACATAAAGGGAACGCACGCAAAAATTTTCACATTTCTAGAGCAAGCGGTTTCGGCGTGTTATGATTAGCAAGAGCCTCGCCTGGAGGACGCGCTAGTGACGACGGCAATGCAATCAGGTCAGGGGTTGCACAAGACGAGGGCCTCAGTGATTCTCCCCACCGGCACTGAAGTGTGGTAATATAATGCAATGTATCCGAGGAACCGATGTCTTTCTCCTTCAAGCCTTCCAGCCGTCACCACCTCGCCAGGATGGTCCTGGGTCGAGACCCACGACGTGCCGCCGTCCGTCGATAGCCGACACAATCATCATCAGCCTCCGGCGTCATGCTAACGGTGAGGTCTAAGTTATCCAAAGGGTCACCCATCATAGAGTAGAACAACATAAACATTTAAACAGCCGCTCCCCTCCTGTCTAAATTTATGTAGTAGGCCTACAACCGTGTAGAATTTTGTAACTAACGTATGTAGAGTAAAGCCACATAATTATATTACTTATTTAATTTAACCGTAATCCTCACCCTTAACTTAACCACTTAAATAGTTTCAGCACAAAGTGCCTACCTCTGATTACAACCACCCAACACTATAAATTCATATGTAAAACATATGAGTAAAATAACAGTTTTACAACAGGCGGCAGTTTGATACGTCAGTCATTCAGTCAGTGTGTCAGTCAGGGTTCTATTTTATACATAGAGGTACACATACGTATGCATGTGTGTATGTATATATGTATATATATATATATATATATATATATATATATATATATACATACATACATACACACGTGTGTGGGTGTAACGCATGCGTTCCTTACGTCCATACTCTCTTTTTTATACTTTTTTATCGATATAAATTTTTTACGCCAAAACGAAAGCAAATATCAAAAATCTCTTTAACAGTTTTGTTCAAATTCGTCTTCTGCATGTTGGCTGATATTTCCAGACAGTAAAATATATGGTTTTAGGTAATTATATTATTAACGATATTCTGATTAGTTGACTTTTTTTTGTCGAAACCGTAGCCTACAATTTCTTGTTTTGAAAAAGTTAGCTATCACGCCAAAAACCCTTTTAAACTAAACTGCCAAACAAATTTTTATATCTCCTTTCGTTTAAGTTAAAAAAATAATTATTATCGTATAAACACTAGAAACAATATAACGTGGTCTTAACCATTCATTCGATTCCACCGAAACTTTGGTAATTTGATTGTGATAAACAAGTCAATATGCAGGCTGTCCTGTAAAAGAGGTTATAATAATTACAGCGTTGGTAGTACACATCAAAAGAAGACGTATCTGTCGTATACATATATGTGGTGAACGTAATATCTACAGAGTTATGTAGTATCTACTGTACATGAACTACACGTCACAACATGTGCTCGATGTGAGCGCCATACATACAATGCAGCCCTCCACACTACGTCGCATGGACTCACGCATTGTTTGCAACACCCCTGGTTGTTGCCGGATTGCGTCGCAGGCATGGAACACGCCTTCCCTTAGTGAATCCACGCCTATGTGTATAGGACCTATGTGTCTTCTTTTGATGCATACTACACACGCTGCAATTATTGGAACCTTATGAAGGTGCATTCTGTATAAAAAAAAGGGATTTGGACGAGGGGTGTAAAACAAGGCAGGTGCAGAACAGGACACCCAAAAAATTTAGGGTTTTTTCTTTCTTTGAAAAAATTAAATAGTTTTTTACATATAAATATACGTGCATAATTTCATCAAATTACTTAAAGTGATTTTGAGTGCTACGACTCAGAGGGCTGTGTGAGATAATCGGTCTAAAAAAAATCCTTACTAAATATATTAACTTAAACCACGAGAACGAAGTCGCAAACAAAATCTCGATAATTATGCTAAAGCTAGCTCGGTTGCCGTCGGTTAACGGCATGCTCGTAATTCGGCTGAACAAGACCCGTACTTATGCTAAAATATGAAACATAATCCAGCCACATTGCAGGCGCAAAGGGCTGGCCACGGAGCCAGATAACTTTTTCAAACCAAAAGTATGGTACGTAAACTGTATTGAAGAATTTATAGATAAGAAGTTGTTCTTATGTCACATTTTAGATAATTTACTACAAAATAAACATACGTTTGTTAGGTTTCTCAATATCGCAGCAGTCCTTGAATACTTGTTGTTTGACAGTTATATTTAACATTGATTCATTACGGAGTTGGTTTTGTTTACATTAATTCGCGCACGTTGACTGATCAAAACATAAAGGATTATCGTAACTCGCCTCAACACAGCACAAGTTCCCTAACTACAGCAGGGATATTTTAAATGTTCGTTGAACGATACGATGCAGCGCAAGCTTCTGTATCACGAGCTATGAATGGTTTGGCCCAGAACATCGCAGTGATTGCTGATAAGCCAGTGTGCTGATATCTCGACAGTCAAAGTCCATGAGGAGCTATTAAAACCTCTGGCAGTCTTTCAGTAAATTTATGTATTCGCTATCTAGTGTGTAGTGATTGACAGGTATCACCTCGAAATCTATCCATTTTCACTTGTTTCTTTATATTTTCATATCGAACAGTTCGTCGAAATTTTTGTAACTGGAAACATTGAAACTTAATAAACTTCGATCCTCAGAACTAACGTTATTTTCAAGTACGCAAATGGGATGGCACTAGAAAAAACAATTTAATGTTTACATGACTCTTCCGAAATATTTTCGCACTAAATGCAACTACGTAAAGTAATAATTACGTGCGTGTTTTTACTTTCAAACTATTGAGCTTTTAAAATGCCATATTTTCAAACGCCTCCGTAAACACTGAAAAAATGTTCTTATGGGCTAACACGCGTATGACGTTTGTTTTCGTTTGCCGCCCGCCCGTCAAGTATTATAAAGTGTAGCAGGTTTTCTGATTTTAATCTGACTTAAAAAAAAAAAAAAACACTTGGAACATTTAATCAACCCGGTTACTTAACTGCTGACTCGTGAAATTTGATTGTTGTCAACGCATGCATCTTTGCAGACTGCCAATGCAAACACCATTACAGTTGAATATTTTCTTAGTTAATAACGGATATTTCACTGATACTGAGTTGAGAGGAGTGAAGACAGCAAGGTAGCTCTCGTACATTACTACGTTTTAGCGGTTGGTTTGAGTTCATGTCAATTTAATTCAAACTCTAGGGTAGTGATAACTTACTACGAAATAATTTTATTGTGTCAAATCCGCTCAAAAATAATACATTTTGGTTTAAAGTCAACCCCTTAACCGTATGAAGGTCACATGCGTCCAAAAATTGAATCTATGGAGCTAACAACAGATTCTTTCAGACTTGTGAAGAAAATAATGTAACAGATTAATTTAGATTGAACAGATGTCGAGATTTGGTCTCTTAATTATTGTATGCTTACAGTGTCGTACTGTACACAATACATTGAAATAATTACTGCGTACATAAACAATACTTTTGTCGCTAATAGCAAACTGTGTCAGGTTACTTTTTTTAGAAACCACGCAGTTCGTGTTGCATTGACACATGACGCTGTAGTAAATATTTTATTTGGAGTAAATTTAATTGTATTTCTGCAACAAAGATCTGCTATAGAAGTAGATAGATTTAGTTCCTTCTGGCACAAGGAGCTGGTGTGTGGATTTCGGCCGAGTGTGGATTTGTCCGCCATGTTGTGATGTCACTTCCCCGGCCGCCATGTTGGATGACCTTGGCCTTTAACCTTGACCTTGACCTTGAGTGTCAAATTACCAAAATTTTCGAAAATTTCAAAAAAATTTCAAAAAAAATTCAAAATTTTCCAAAAAATTTTAAAATTTCAAAAAATCCCCCAAATATATTACATACATCTTGTTTCCGGACGCCATCCTGTTTCCGGCCGCCATTATAGTGTTTCTTCCGAAAAATTTTCGATTACACATTCCATTATAACCCCGCATGTATTTAATAAAAAAAAAATTTAGTAAAAAAATTTTAATAAAAAACTTTTTAATAAAAAATATTTAATAAAAAACATTTATATAAAAATTATTTAATTAAATCAACTACCGACACGTCTTACCCGGTCGAGCTCCATCGACACACTGACGCCCCCCACCACTTTTCACATGTATATATTAACTTATCCCCCTCCCCACCCCTATCACGTCCTTTATTTAATTGGCTGTTAGTCGCGTGATGAATTCCCCCCCTACTTTCCCCTCTCACTGACGTTCGTGTTATAACCCGCTCA
>PNEQ01057817.1:0-49546 GCA_003012365.1 Medauroidea extradentata | reverse complement strand
GATCTCGACGTGCCGAGTAAATTAGTGGCAGAATGTCAAATGCTTAACGTTTAACGTAATGGAAATTTGTTTATAAGTAAAGCCACAATTTTATGGTGAAAAGATTTTTGCAACATTTGGTTTCATTGCGTTAACTCTGATACATCATTTGTGTTTGGTGAAGGTTTTTACTCTCACTTGCCTTGGAAAATTACAGACGTACGGAGTCACAATAAACCTTACTCTGATTGCTACAGTCAAATGAGAGACATGTCTGAACAAGGACACAGTACAGTAACCACGAAGCATAGCTGCCGATGTGCACGAGAGACACTGAAACAAAGTGGGGCAACAATCTTTTCGCAACAAAATCGTGGCCCTATTTATAAGATACCTTCACTAATGCTCATCATACACATTGGAATGCAAACAAGGTTGATCTTAAATGACGAGAGAGGTAACATTTGTGCCAACGAGACAACGTATAAACACTTCTTTGTTTTAAACATACTTGCAGACTTGATTTGTTGTAACATTAACAGAAGAAATAAGCAGAGCAGAAAAAGTAAACACTGACCAAATGTTCTTCGCCCTCTCACTCACTTTGACCGCCAGAGAAAAATTAGTAACGTTTTGTAGGATCTACATTACCACTGTAATGTCAACTGTGATTAATTTGGACGTACTTTTTAGTTTTCATACGTTGTTTTTTCCCCAGAAAATATTTATTTCGTTCAGCTGCTTGTAACGGAAAAAAGGAAAACCATAATGTAAGATAACAGCAGCTAAATGCTTGCACACTAAATATCGTCATCCATAACTGACAGGTTATAATTAGAATGATTATATTTTCTCTTGTGTACATAAAATGCCACTATGGTTTCTTAACTCTTTACTGGTGGCATGGCTAAACATGGTTCTACTCATCACTGCTACGTTACTTATTATAAAGTGAATTCAAAGGCGATTTTATCGAACGAGTTGCGCAATGACGATGTTCACAGAAGCTTACATTATCACATATTATGAATGGAACAGATTGAAGTAGTGCAACGGTTACTCGTTAGACTCGCAGTTACTATAACATGGCTTCGAATCCCGATTTCGGCCATCCTGATTTCGGTTTTCCATCGTTTCTCGAAATTGGCTCAGGTGAATACTGTGACAACTCCTTGAAAAAGGCCATGAACGATTCCCCTCTCAGCTCTTATCCTTGTGAAACATTGTGTGACACCTTCTCAGGTAACCTCGCTGTCATTAAGATCTACAGCCTTCTTAAGTAACAATTAGAAATGAAGTATTTGTCATTGAATGATAATGCATTATGTATTAAAATAACTATGTTTATATAAATTCTGGCGGTATGCTTTGTTTGCTCCACTTACATCGACTGGCAAGGACGTGGACAGTCAGGTAGAAGGTCACACGTCGCCCTGGCAGAGCGGAAGTGCCGCCCATCCCTCTCCCTCATCATACCTGTCACATTCTACCCTCGACCATGTCTCTCACAACATCCATACTTTTGGAAGCGTCCGGCAGCAGGGAAACCACATTTCCTTCAGACTTGATTCCGTTTGTAAAACATTTTGCAGTAATAATAGCGAACAAACAACTTTATTAAGGGGCCCGCCTACCTCGAACCTATTTATATGTGTTAGATGTAAGCAGGGCTGCAAATACCTGGTAATTGCACAAGACTCAACAACAATGTAGTATCTACACGTGGAGTACTTTGCTTTTACAATTCGCGTACTTATATGTAACTTTGAGTGCCGAACTTTTGGAATTATGGTCGCGCCGTGTATAACACACGAAAGAACGTTAATCGAGGGATTCCGTATTGAAACGGGCAATAACTGTGTAAAATGCTGGTAGGAAATACTTGATTAGAATGTTGGTTATTTTTCAAAATGTGTTGAAACGACAATAGCACGACAGTACTCTAAGAACGTACTATTATTAGAGACCGGTAAATTCATGGGTACACTGGCATGAAGGCTATCCTACAAAAATACTTTTGAACTGAAGCAGACGTCAGATGCTCATTAGCTGCTTGCGTTTAAAGTGATATGTCTGTATTAGTTACATTTTCATTATTCGCTCAAAGACTTCCAGGATATGTCAAATAAGTCAAAGACCAATTGTGAAAATGACACAAACTTACAATCCCACAGTGTGCCCAAGGGAAAACGCGAATGTTTTCAGGTCTCTAACTATTATACAAAACATGGTAGGTAAGCACGGTGGAATGTATTCGAGATCTTGGTAACCTGGCATGCAAACAAACTTCTAAAATAAAATTGGAACTATTTATACAAGCATTTGTCCGTTATAATCCGTTTGCGCGTGGATATGCACAGCTGATTGGTACGGAGACATACTGGAGCATCAGGTCAATGACCTTGAGCGCAGCTGTCCGGGTACAGCCGGCGAGGGGAAGGAAACAATACCACTATATACAGCCTACTCTGCCCGTCCATCGCGTAGCACAGAACGCAGAATTCAAATTCTTTTAATTATTTAACGTCGCAGGGGAAGGGGGGTGAACTGGCATTTTGTTCCTCTACAAAAACGTCAAAACGCCAAAGGTAAATTCTATGAAGGACAATGATATGCTTTTGAGACATTATATCCATTAACATTTAATGCAGGAGGAGATACACTATTTCCCACAATTTGATAATTATGTTACATATGTATGTGTATATATATTCACAGATTGGCTAAATGGCCAGGTAAAAAACAGGAAAATTGCTTCTGGAGACCGAAAATTCAAATTTTTTATACAAACTATAGGCTTAGTGAGAACATTTCTGTTTAAGTTCCTCATTTTCAATACTTTTGCATATGGAAATAACACAAAGTGACAGTTATTCAATATGTAATAAAATGTGATTTATTTCTCTTCACCTCAAAAACTACAACATAAAACACGGATCCTACAATTTCCAATAGATCTCTGTACAAGCTTACAGTTAAAATGTGTGTATTTTCAATACTCTAAATGTGGAATGCAAGACTACCAAAACTGTTTGTGAACATAAACAACTTGCGATCATAAATTATAAGTAAGCTGTGTTTGAGCATGTGTTTACAGTTGCCAATTGGCAATACGTCTTTGTCTGAGCTATGTGTAACTACGTACACGTATTCTATGTGCGAAAATAAACGTGATCGTAGAAACTAATGGTAGAATTTAATTCCTGAAAACAACTGAGAATTCTTAAAATTTTGTCTGTGAAAGCTGGATATATATATATATATATATATATATATATATATATATATATATATATACACACACACAGAGAGAGACGCTACCGTTTTCTATAATCCGCAGTCTGGCTCACTAACCGTTTCCCACCGAAATTAAATTTTGTGTCCCATCATTTCTGGCAGCAAACAACAATAAAGCTGACTTAGTTTAGGTATTTAAGTTTCCCACATGTGAGCGTCTTTCAGTGTCTTCAATGCGTGATATTTCTGGCCTTTTTAAATTATATATAACGAGAAATACGCACTGTAAAATTCAAAGTCCTTTGGATTAGGTAGTAATTTGGACGCGACAGGCTCATAAGTTACATTTCATTATTGCTGAAAAAATTGTATTCTTCCCGCTGTATTTTCTTTTTGGTCTTGATGTACAGCAAATGGGTCGCACTTTGTTACTGTGTCAACATTTCCTTCAAGTTCAAGGCCAACCTAACATGTACCAAGGAAAACCCATTTTTTTTATCTAAAAAAAAAAGAGACTAATTTTTCACATTTTACCAAATAGTTTCCTGAAACTGCTTAACAACGGTGTTTTCATTTGAATGACCATACTTGGTCGACTGCAGTCAAAGCATTAATTAGAACATATTGTGTTTTTCTAAGTTATTCGAATTCTTCAAGAGAGATTTTGGTGTGGTTTCACTTAGTAAGTTAACTAAAATAAATTTAACTATATTAATATCTATAAGAAATGCACTTTTTTGTTCTGAACTTCATAGCAAAAACCATTTTTAACAGATCCTTTCATTTAGCCTTTAAATAATAATCTCTAAAGCAGCATAAACGACGGATAGTTGGCTTAAAAGGTGCTCCTTACTTCAGATATATGACAAAAGCAAGACTACGTAATACGTGTTAATTCCTGTTAGGTGGATCTTAATTACCGGTCGAACCTATGTATCGCAACGACAGACAATTTTTTTAAATTTTGTTGCGGTTCACATTACTACAAGATCTTTAAGGCGATTTTTATATGGTCTCTAAAAAAACTATGCACAAACAAACATTTTAATTATCAAATAACACTCGTAAATAAACTACAGAAAAAATATTTCAACACCTTTAACCATTAGCATTCTTTCCTTCGTCTGACTGAAGAAAAGCTTTTGTATGATTATCATAAAAGTTTAGCGTGCTCCACCTGATAATTTACCATTTAAATCCCCATTCTTGTTCACACCAGGATTCTGAGATTGAAACCACACTTTTATTGATGGAAAGTTTTAAGCCGAGTGCATTGCGTGTTTCTAGAGTAGTTTCATACGAATGCCGTGAGTAGTTTTTCAGATATGACGGGTTTAAAAACTTTTTTTTATTCACTTCGAGGGGCTCCTTGATCAATTTTCTAACAAACGTTTTGTTTTATAACTACCTTTCCAAGTGAATTTTCTACTCGTATTATGACAAAATGAAAACTTGTGGAATATTTTTGTAAAAAGAAACATATTTAGGAACACAGTCCAATGTATTTAAAGCCCTTGAGGGCTCTGACTACCTGCCTTGTAGTCACGTAATTTCAGTCAGGAATCAATGTTAAAGTTCTTAATAATCTGTAAATAAATATTGTTTGGGAAATGTACCCGATGGAAGGGTATCGTACATTGAGTGCAGACTTCAAACTGGGCGCTCGTGGGAAAGAGATGGAATGAAAAGGGCGAGGAATAGGGAGGTCCCACAGGAAAACCCACTGGCAAGCGACAACGTCCGCCATGTTTCCCAAATACGAAAAGTCGGAAACCAACCCCGCCGGTGATAGAACCCTGATCTCCTTGGCGGGAGGCACGTGGTATGACCTTATTTTTTTATTAAGAAAATGTTTGGTATAATGGCAAGGAAAATAATTTATTTTAGCATTTATTTCACATTTAATCTCCATAGCTGCAAACTTGGTAAACTCTTTTTCACATAAGTTTAGATCAATTTGACAGCAACTTATGGGCAATAATTTTCAGTATTTTGCAATTTGTTGCACAATGGAAGATATTTTTAGCTCTAAAGTGAACCAGAAATGTACGTTTCAGCATTTGTACTGCAAAGTTTTATTACAAATTATTGCCCATAAGTAGAGCCACGATTTGGTCGCGAAAAGATTTTTGCAACATTTTGTTTCAGTGTCTCGCGTGCACCTCGGCAGCTCTGCTTCACGGCTATTGGCAGCGTGTCTTTTCTCAGACACGTCCCTCTTTTGACTGCGCCAATGACAATGAGGCTATTGTGACGCAATACGCCTGTGATTTGTCGGTAGAACCTCAATACAAGCGACAGTTAAAACATCCAATCACTGACCATGAACCAGAGTTGCGGATGTCAACATAAGGCATTGAAACCAAATGGTGCAAAAATCTTTTCACCATAAAATCGTGGCTCTACCCATAAGTTGCTGTCAGATTTATCCAAACTTATATGAAATGGAGTATAGGCGGAATTAAACATATATTTTCGCGGCATAACAAACATCCTTTAACCCAATTAAATATAGCAGTACTTTAGTCTTCAAAAGACTTTCTCTAAAGTTCTGATTCTGGCGGGCCAAACTTAATTTGTAAATCTCTCGATACAGATAACCGTCGAGAAATAATAACAGCATTTCTCTTTGTAGTCGTATTGTTACGTACAGTGGAAGTATTTGTTTTTGCTTGCTGCCGAAGATGCATAGCGCAATGTGGTTGTAACATCACTCTACGGAGCAGGAGGCTCTGGGTTCAAATGCCGTGTAAGGCACTGGTGTGTATTTAAGTTATGTAATGATAGTTTATAATCCTTATACTCTTCAAGGCATGAAAAGTTGGAATCCTAACTTATTATTGATTATCGCTCACTATCCAACTACCAGATCTACCGCGCTTTTGCGCGCGTGCATTACTCGTATAGTGGATAATATTTATTTTAAGTTATTGACCTTTTGTACACTAAATTAGCAGTTCAGCTCTCGAGTGTTAGAATAACCTGCAAATTACTAGTTGAGCTAACTCTGCAGCAGTCTAAGTAGCTATAGATGTCCACGCGAAACACAATCCTAAGTCTCTGCCAGTAACAACGACTTATCCTCGGCCATATTTGTAGTCACAACAAAATTTGACCTTAAGGTGTAATCACAGTCTCTTAAATGTAAGAATGTAATCAAATTAAATACGTAGTTTACGTGGTATGAAAACTGATTTCCCCCGAGCACAATCGTTGGTGACTGTGCCCTCAGTAACATATTTATTTACAAAACCTTCGCTTAAAGTTTAGCGCCATTAGGAAGAAACGCAACTGATGCCCAACCTTGAGGTTAATCTTGAGAGAAAGAATCATGGATTGAAACTTCAGTACAAATTATTTTTCGTTGGTCCTATCTGCTTTTCGAAATGTCTGCCTTGAGAAGTTTACAACCTGTAAGTTTCCCCTTAACAATTCGGTTATCATATACAGTAAAAAATATATATTTTGTAACTTTTTTAAAGCGTTCACGAAAGCTTGCATGTGATGCTGATAACATCTAATATCTCTGCTGGTTAGATAGATATCATGGACTGATCGAAAACAAAATGTTACACTATTTCACAACTTTAGAAAGCGAATTTCAAAAAACTTAATTTCACGTCTTAAGCATTTGTACGAGTTTTCTATTGAAGGGTAAATCATTACCCGAAGCTAAATCAACGATTAAATATATATATATATATATATATATATATATATATATATATATATATATATATATATATATATATATATATATATATATATATATATATATATATATATATATATATATATATATATATATATATGTCACCCCTTTACACCACTGAGAAGTACGTATTTAGAAAAATCCTTAAATCTTTTTTTGCGGCCACTACCTAATCATCATCCTGAAGCAAAAATAAACTGAATATCTCGACGGGTTTTGTATACATCGAGGATTTATCTAAAACAGATTCCAGGTCTTTTCACTTTCGAAGGGACTAAATTTCGAAAAACCCTTGAATCACATTTTTAACTACTTTTTGGTGTCTCTTGTACGTGAATAACACGATAAAATAGCCTGCTGGGTTTAATATATATCGACGATTAATTGAAAACACATTTAATCATTTTTCACCCCTTTTCTCCTCCTTAGGTTGGAAATTTCGAGAATTCGTGAAATTACTTTTCAGATATTATAGTAAGCATCAATACTTAACAAAAATCATGTCGACGAATTTTAGATCAATAAGGTAGTTGTGATTGTGAATATAAAACACATTTAACCCCTTTTTACCTCCTTAGGGCCGAATTCGGAAAATGTATTTAAATTATATTTTGTAAATTTACGTAAGCATGAATCTAAAGCAAAGAACACTTCGATGTCTCAATTGGTTTGATATGGAGGAATAATCGGAAACACCTTTCACGTATTTTCACCCTCTTAATTAACAAATATCGAACCTTCTTGAAGTCATGTCTTAGTCATTTGTATACGCAGCCAATTTATGTACAAATCACTATGATACCCAATTGTGTTCCAGCTATATACAGATGATTCATAAAATCATAATTTCCCCCTTTTTACTGCTTGGGGGACGAAATTAAGAAAAAGGAAAATAAACTTTTCATTTATTTACATAAGCATCATTTTAAAGTGAAAACCTACTCTTTATCCGAAGGGTTCGATAGTTATCGTCAGTTAATCAGAAACATATTTAAGACCTTTTCACCCTAATTTCGAAGAACCGTGAAATTCGATCGTATGATTTTTTTGTGTGTCCCATTGAAGTAAAAATCTCGATGATAGGCCGTCGGGTTCAAGCTCTAACGACGATTCTTCGAAAATACATTTCATCCCTTTTGACACCCTTAGAGGTCGAATTTCGAAAAATCCCTTCTTAGTGCTCGCCTACGACCACACAAAAATTTTCGAGGTTAAGTGGTTTGGGCTGCAATTTGATGTGTCAGTCAGTTAGTGTTCTGTTTATATATATATATGGTACTAATATATTATGATGCCTTAAATTGTTATTAAATATTGTCCTCCGAATATACATTGGAATCTTGCTGTAGCCACTAACATTGGATACAAATGCTGCCCAATGATTAATATCGCCCATTTGCAAAATATTACATAGCAGCATAATCTATCAGTAAATAACCATTGAAATATAAAGGATTGCATACCTTGTATCCTTTGGCTCAAACAATTTTGCAAAAAGATAAACAATACTTTAAATAATATAGTTACATTTAGCGAAAGTGCACGTATTGTTGATGTCCGGCTTTTTTTTTTTTTTTTTTTTTTTTTGAAAATTCACACTGGCCATACTTCGAATGGTTTGTTAGAAGTTGCTATTATACATGAACAACACTAAGAAGTCATATACACTCTGGTGCTTTAAATGTGCAGTCTGTTAGAACAGGAAAGACGTATTGTGTTACATTACCAAGGAAGATAGCGAAGATCTTCACAACGTAAGTCTCAGCAGTTTACATTTCAATTATCAACTTAAATTTTGGTTGAAAAGTTCCAAACGATATTCCATTAAGTGCAAAGAAATATTCAAAACACAGTTGTCTTACATGTGCACGGACACGATTGGTAAAAATAGGTGTAAAAGTTGAATGCAAGTGCCCAACAAAAAAAGGCATAACTGAATGCAATTGTAATTGTTCCACACATGTACATGTTATTTTATTACTTTGTGTGATTTGTAATTCACAATTTGAAAATTATAGATTCAATAGTTTTGTGAAGTCACAATTCCTGTAATTCGTTAATCCATTATTTCTATACTGTTTGTTAACAATTCTTCGGAACACTTCCTCCGCACTGCAATCTTTCAAGGCAAAGCGTGCTGGATCTGTTGATGATGCTGTTCCCTATTATTAGCTGTTGCGTAGCTTTCGAAAGGCATTCTGATGGTTACCCCCACCTACACTTCTGGGTGAACTGGTGGAGCGTACAGGTATATATATATATATATATATATATATATATATATATATATATATATATATATATATATATATATATATATAAAACACGTGACACTCGTCTTCACTGTAAATTATCTTATTTCTTAAGTCACTTGGTTCACCTTTCTTGTATAAAACCGTTTTATGCAAAGTTTTGCTTTGACACGCCACTATACAAAAATTATGAAAGCTAGAAAATATTCATTATTGTGATAGTCAGAATATTTGTCTATAAAATAAACAATATCTGGTACAAATACAGGGACACCACATTAAGGGGTATTGATCCCTACCACCTTGGATTTATCTGTTTCTTCTCGATAACTTCTGTTCCAGTCGATGTATCAAAATTTGTGTCACGACCAGGCATAGATACAAACTTAATCGATTTTCTGTAATTGCTGGAACCATAATATATTCATAACTTTGCAACGGGAAACAGCTGCAAATGAAAAATTTTTTTATTTACGGGAGCGACTACAAAGGCCGCAACATTAACAGAAACAATGCCATATGGATTCCAAAAAGTGAATGAAACAATAAACTATGCCTTGTCAGCGTGAAAAAGTAAAACAATGTGTCTATTCCCTGGTTTATAAGAAAAACCGTAAAACCGATCTGACATGGATCAATCCCTCTTAGGGCTTGACGATGAATGATGCAGAGAGTCGTCAATGTGGAGAAGTTTTTTCTTTCACCAATGTTGTTTCTAAGCCAGAACGTGATCCTAACATAGCTGGTGCTCCATCCGTGTAAAATCCAGCGAGTCTCTTCTAATCTAAATTATATTTCTGAAAATAATCCCTGCTTATTGTGATTACATCTTTTCTTTTAATGTTGCCTTCAACTCATGGGATAACAACTCTTCCTTAATTGTGCTATCATGATGAGAAGGAAAAAAAGTACAAAACCAGCAACTGACACAACTGAAAAATATAAGTACGTACTTTCTTCACACTGCAGATTGAAATATGGAGATGATTTTACTGAAATTAATTAGTCTTGTATGTCATTTGACACGTCATCGATCCACAACTTGACAGTGTTGTTTTATAGTGAGATTTCTCGCACATTCTTCGTAGCCTCCTCGCTTCAAACTTGTTATACAGCTTTTACCAAACATTGGTTCCCTATTTTCTCCCAATCGTATGAGGATTTTTGCCTTAACAATTAACTGTGAAACTTACAGCTGTTCTAATATTGTACCAGCTTTCACTTGTTTAATTTTCTTCAAGTTTTCTGATTTTTCCTGCAAAGTTTTAGGAGAACGATCACTTAAGTTTTGATGGACTATTTTTAAAAACTCTAAATTTGAATAAGAGAAACTTTCACAGTTTCATTAGTTGCAAGGTTTTTCACTGGCGAATCTGTTGTTTTGTCAACGTTAACTGATAGAAAAGGTGAGCAAAAAATACAGGTTGAGTAACAGGTTGACTAAGTAGAGGCCTATAACTAATGTCACTATTTATTATGTACAAATTCTACTAATTATTCAGTAAATTGAAAATTACGATTTAAATCAGTAACTGAAATGTAATTTCAACAGTTTCACATGCTTTTAGTCAACGTGTAACATTCAGTGCACCACCGTTTCTAAAGCAAGCTTTCTTTTAATTTTTTGCTAGTTTTTTAAGAGAATTATTTGCTTTGATTAGTTACACTTCAATGCACAGTATTGACTATACTACAGGCCTGCATTGTGTTCGGTTGTTGTGGGTAGTTGAAATTTACACTGTAAACAAATTGAGGTAAATTTACTCTACATGTAATGGAAGCTAATTACCTCTAAAAGTTAGGAAAAACTACTCAACACGTGTCAAGGAAAGTTACTCAACTGGTAATGCATTTTTTCATTACATATTAGCGCAAGCCATCTAAAACAATTTGACATAACGCGCGAGCGAAACTTCCGAGTGGTTTGTGTGGCGAATACACTACCTTGCGGAAATTTCCACACATATTCGGAAATCAGATTTCCCTCTCAAGGTTGGGGAATATTACCATACATATGATGAGTAACATTACTAACTTTTTTTACAGTGTAGTAATGTTCAGTTTCACTCATGAAATTACCCTCGTCTCAAAAATTCACACTCCACTATAAATAGTCTATTGTTAAGAAAGGCCTGTCAAAACTTAACACACATAACCGATACATAAAAAAGAAGGCACTTCGTCTTGGGTGTGATTACCGTTGTTAATCTTTAAATTTTATTCTTTATCACTTGCATTCATTGATCATATAACACAATTTTTAAAAAATAAAAATTACGTTTTAAGTAAAACTAGCTTTTTTTTTTAATGTATTTAAAACAAATTCTCGTTACTTATTTTGCTCATGCAATCTGTAGGTTTTCCACTAATTCCGAATAAAGGAGTTTAAAAATTTGAATATGTGAAAAAACACTGGGAAACTGAATATTCATCGTTTTCTATTTGGAATGAATGGCGTTCCAGCTTCGCAGGTTTTAATGCTTCGTTACTAAGAACCATGACACAAATTACACATTTAGATAAAACCTCCTTGTTTACTTAGATTACGGTGAATATTTATTTGATGTAACCGCTATTATATTTCATCTTCGAAGTCATGGGAACAATACACAACAGAAAAGAGGACGGACTATCACAACGCAAAGATGACTGCTGGCTACTGAGCTGCGACTTGTGTACGTAAACACAACTCCGCCTTCTCACATTACGAATTAAACAAATGGTACTTCGTTATTTTTACATCTTCTAAATTTTTTCGCTGCTGACCTTGCAGGTAATATTTGCTGTTTGTGGCGTCACGTTCTCCAGTAAAACAATACGATGGTAAGGAAAATTAATGTAATTAATTACAACGTAACATGATACCCGTCAACAATATACACGTAATTCCATACGAAATGCTGTCTGTTAATCTACATTTTAAGGTGTTCGCATAAGTGTCAGCAATTGAGTAGCCCATTTCCAAAACTCGTCTTGTCCATCACCAAGGAAAAATGAGTTCTGAAAAGTTTTGTGAAGCATTTTAAACGTGCGCTCGAGTTGACGTGATGATAGTTTCCAAAACTCGCCTTATTCAATAACAGAGACACTTTGAAAAACTGCTTCGGCCATGTCATAAATGGACTCGCAAATCAGTTTTTCGCGATTTGCTCAGTTTTAGTGAAAGTGGACAAGACGAGTTTTGAAACTGGACGACTCAATTGCACTGAAGCGTATTATAAATTAGAGAAACCAAATGAACTGACATATTAGCTCGTGTACGACTCTCAAAGCTCTCACGAACTACCTGTTGTCTACGGACCATTGTTCGGGAACCACTGATATAGAGGCTGGCCAAACGCACCCTCAATTCTTCACGTTTATCTTTGACAACGGTAGTTATGACGCGTCGAACGTACACACTTCCGTTCTTGTGCGAGTCGCTCTGTGAGAAAATGCATGCCGGAGAACACGCCAGGTACCCGCCACGACAGCCTGCTGCGACCAAGGTCATCAACACTTCACATGATAGAGGTAAACAGACCCTTCCTTCCAAATTATATGAGTTAGAATAAGGGTAACATGGGTTTTCGAAAACAGTATCTCATTTTCTCTCTGTCCCCTCTCTTTCTCTCTCTGTAACTCTCTCTCTCTCTCTCTCTCTCTCTCTCTCTCTATATATATATATATATATATAAAATCAACCATAATGTGCAGTACCTGTGTTAATAACACGCGACGGTGTACCGTAGGTCGTTAAGTCAATACTCACAATCTTAATCTCAGTGTATTCTAAGCCTTTATTTTAACATAATTATTCCAAGAAAAACTTTACAGTCACTCCTTATAAGTGTGTTTAGTGATTAAGATAAA
Source organism: Medauroidea extradentata (assembly GCA_003012365.1). Classification (NCBI taxonomy): domain Eukaryota; kingdom Metazoa; phylum Arthropoda; class Insecta; order Phasmatodea; family Phasmatidae; genus Medauroidea; species Medauroidea extradentata. The sequence goes on along the minus strand of PNEQ01057817.1, from coordinate 36,514 downwards.
TAAACCGTAGTGACAATACCTTAAAATTCGCTGGAGTTGACTTGACACGGGATGGACTGCTTCTTACACTAATACGTGACATTATTGAGGGTAAGACAAAAATTATAGGTTCTGATGGTAAGTTATTTTTAAACGTTTTTGATTGCACACATCCCCTTGAAGTATTAATTTTTGTAACATAAAAGGAAGTTCTGCGCCAATTAAGTCGCCAGCAACAGCTGGCGTTGTATATTGTTAGTGTATGTTAACGACACAACGGGTAAAATCCTCTGCCAATAAGTTTTCTGCAAAGACTTTGGAAGCTATGTTTTCTAATTAATTTACGTTGTTAGTGAGTACGAACAAATGATGATTGTTCTATCTCACCTGTCAGCATAACGCGAAAAATATTATCCCAAATTTTGCCATTCCTTTAATTTTATTCTGCGTACAATTATGCAAAATGTAACGAAATATTGGGATTTGTATTTCAGTATACTTTCACATTGTCATGTAGATTTAATTATTATAAATCAACTATAGCATGTTAGTGTGGTTGAATATATAACGTCTACTCCACAATCATTACGTTTATTCCATGCACTTTCAGATCATTATATACGTTTATTGATAGTCCAGATTCAAGGCAGGAGATGCGCTTGGTAGATTACAATAACCAACGTTTCACCGAACATTGCAAGGCGAATCTGCATTAAATGAGGCTCTTTTATTAAAGATGTCCAGTCGGCTAGTGGGACAAAGAAAGTTCTCCAAGTGCATCATGGACAGTCAATCACTATCATTCACTTCTGTTGCGGCTGCCATTCGCTGATGGACTTTTCTTATTGGCTGCTATGCTTGCCATGTTTGTAACCTGGCAGGTCATTTCGCCAGTTTTTTTTTCAAACGGACCTCAGGTTTTATTTAGTTTATTTTCATCATCTCGGTTTACATTTCCAGAATGTTCCAGAATTTCAATCGTAACTCATACTGTTCTTGTTGTGTAATTGTCTGTGTTGACTTTAGCTTTGGTTTTATTGAAATATACTTTTATTTTTGCAGACAGCGAATGCTCTGCTATTGTTAACCTTTTTGTCTTGTTTTTATTAATGAATGTATAGTTTGGTTACTGTCATTATACTCCTGAACATTCGGTCTACATAAACCTAACCACGCTAGCGTGGTGCCTTAAAAAACCCCTGCCAGTTATTTTGGATGGAGTCATGACAACAGTTTGATATGCATGTATTTCAAATTGTGTTCATTAGTATTTTATGAATGTCATGTAGAAATATGACTACCGGAGTAAAATAATCAATTAATTATGTTAATTTAAAACGAAAGTGGTATGACTGTTTCTCTGTTTGTACGTTAGGACTAGACGGCCGCCTGAAGAACTCTGCCTACCTACATTTGTCACCACGGAATTTCAGTTAAGAATAAATACCAAATACTTAATTCCCGATAGCTAAATAAATAAATACCGTTCGTGGAGGAAACTGTAGTGGAAACTTCTACCTGGGCGCCCGTAGCCATATACATACCCTGAAAGATGACAAGAAATGAGGCCATACGGTGGAGAAGCAAAGGAATGATAGGGCGGAAGAAACTTGAGATAACCGAGAAAAACCCACAGACAAGCGGCAACGTCGTCACGTTTCCCGCAAGCAAAATATCGATCGACCACGTCGAGAGACTAAACCGAATCGCCATAGTGACAGGCGAGTAGGATGACCACACGGCCACCGTGGCTACTTAATTTTCGATAGAACCGTTTAAAACATAACTTATTCATAAAAAATATTCTTGGTAAAATTGCTATAAAAAAGAATTTTCAAAATATATCTGTGCATAATTTATTTTCTTATGTATAACTATTACATCAACATTTTAACTAAAGAAAATGTCTTATTTTTCAATATTCTTCAATAAGCTGTACGTAGAATATATTTTGAGGCTTTTATCTGTAAAACTAATCTCTTTAGAATTAATTATTTTAACACTTATTTCGATTTAAAACTCCACAGCTACAAACTTGGTAGGTGGACTTAAATAATCATTTTTGCGGTAGGCTATACCGAACATAATTTAACCCGATTAAATATAATAGTACTTTTTCTTCATAAGACCGGCTCTACTGTAATTTACAAAGTCTATGTCCTGGTATTTGTCTCTAATTCTGGCGAGGTAAACTCTGTTTGTAAACCTCTCGAGACACAACACTCGAAAAGCGAGTATTTCCATTGTAAAATTATTAATACAGCGAATGTAGATTTTTTGTAACTGTTGTCTAACTTGCATAGCACATTATGGTTGGAACACTTGTCTACGGTGTGGGAGGTTACTGGTTCGAATCCTGTGTAAGGCACTGGTGTCAATTTAAGTTAAATCATGTTAGTTTATAGTTTCTTGACACACTTTCAGGCATTAAAAGTTGGGGTCCTTTCTAACTTCTGGATGTATTTTATTTTTCAATAAAAAATTGCTACTTCGTGTAATGAAATCAGGCAAAGTCGTGGCTATCTTATTAATTCAAGAGACTAGAAATTGAATAAACTATCTGACATATTAGTGCTCAAAGTCAACATTCGGTCCTGGACAGAAATAGTTTAAAGAGACAACTAAGAGTCTTAGACATAAACCATAAAATTAATTTTAGAAATTCAACCCCACGCAGTTTCGAGAAGACGCAAATGTGTTTTTAATCATGCTTGTGTATCTATTATACCTGTTGAGATACCGATTTGTTTTTTGACTCAGAATTATACAAACATATATATATATATATATATATATATATATATATATATATATATAACTTCCACGATACTTAAATTAATGTCAGGGGTTTTGGGGGCTTCTAAGATTCTTAAAAAGCATGATAGGTACTTGTTTCTTTGTAACACTAATAATTAAAAAAAACAGGAGTTAGTAAAGAGAAAGTTAAGAGACAACAATTGTAGAGTGGAAATTCTAAATGATCTAAGTGCCAAAAGACTCTGAATTTAGTTAATTACTTCAATATAGCCATGTGCCAGTGCCTATGTCTTGCTGTAAGAACTAATTACCTACAGCTGTCGTAATCATTTTTATGTTCGTTGAAAGATTGCATGTCCCATATGTAGGCCCACACATACTCTTGCATCGCTGGTTTTCCCTTTCTTCTCGAAAGTATATTTTTGGCACTTAGATCGTTTAGGAATTCCACTCTACAGTTTTCCAAAAAAGTGTATTTTGCAATGATGATACGTATAGCGGTAAGACCAAACTTAAAATTTATTCGGGTTGACATGAGAAACGACTGTTTCTCATAATGTCAGTTTTACGGGGGCAGTCTTGAGTGTCGGATCAAAACGATAAATATAAATGGCTAACAGTCACACCAATTTCCAATAACTTTGTTTGAATCTGGTAGTTCAATTCACTGTATGTGTAACTGAGGGGTTTTCAGTGGCTACTTTTTTAATTTTTAAGTTTCTTTACGTTCGTGGTGATTACAAACAATATGTGTGTGGTTCTTTCGTGCCCGATATCATGTCGTCAACAATTTTTGAACGTCCACTTTATTGACTGATAAGTTGTTTCTTTATCTTATAATACTACGAAGGCATTTACTGTTGTTATAGTTGAATATACGTATTGCGCCAGCGTAATGTGATCCCTTGTATAATTAGATGACAAGTTTATTAATGACTTGATATTTTTGGTATTGCTATCAATTTTATGATTGGTTTACTTACAACATGTACACCATGAATTAGTCACTAAGAGAAACACTTCGCAGCGCGCTCAATAAACATAACGATTACAAAAGAATTAATGTGTAAAACCAGTAACAAAATAAATGCAAAAACTACTAGGATATCAGGTTAAAATGATGCCCCCGCGCTTGAAAAACGTTACAATATGTTCGTAAATATGGTTATTTTAACTAAACTGTTCCGTATGTGCTCATTGTGCCAACGTAGGAAAAGAAACACATTTCGGACAAGGACGGAATATCATTATTTGAACGGCATTTTATTAAAACACTGTTTCGAAATGGCCATTTGAGAAGGCCGTACTTCGAAATGTACTAACCGAATGTCTGTGAAACTCAGATTGGATCATGCAGTGAACTTAGCTACAGACGTGTGGACACGTGGACGGCGTTGCAGCGTATCACGCTTATTCTTTTTTACGCTAAACCGTTTAACTTATTTTCATAGGTAATCGAAATATGCATATCATACACTTAAACCAAGCTTCAATAGTATTACATATTCAGTACGCTTGTTAGAAACACGATTTTTGGGCATCTCAAAATTGCTAAAAACAGCTGTTTTTAGACTGTTGTAACTCCGAAAATATCACCTGCATTCGTGGAGAGCAAAGCGAGAAGAATGCGTTGAAATTTACTTCATACTATCAAAATATAAAATTTTGGGGTCACTGCTTATAGCCGCGTAGGAAAAAACTACATGGAAAAACCTTATATGCTAGTAGGACGCACTGTGAATAGAGGCGATATGCTTCCCGTTGAGCGTGGTACTCTGGCTGTTATTGATCCGCTGTTCCCATACGTTAAACGTGGGAATTTAGAACCTGTGAAGACTCCTCTTAAAGTCCCATAGTAAAACGAAATCGATGTAAATATTTCACGCTAGTTCAGTGTTTGGCTCATTGTGGAGAAGCGTTACTTGATGTGCGCGTCGATGTCGCCCTTATAGCTCCGTCACTTGTGAGTCTGTAACGCGCAGGTAGGCTGCGCCCTTACTAATCAAGAGAACAGTAGCGGCGAGGACAAGCGTGTGTATGCCGAGCTCACCGGTCGGTTGTCGCCCAGCTGACAGTCCAGTGAGACGTCACTTCCGCTTGCAGCGTGGGACCGGCAACAGAGTGTCTGCTCCTGAGCAAGCACACTGCAACCCTCGCCTGCGCCTGCTGCCTCTCCCCGCCACGTTTACCTTGCCAAGCTTTGTACATTCTAAGTATACTAGATACGTAGGCCTACATAGTTTACTGACTACGTTTAAAATATAATGATTAACTTTCTAACCATTCCCTAACAAATATCGATAGCTTGATCACTAATTTATTCTAGTACTGACATTTAGGTACAGTATCTAAAGGTTGTGAAAAAAAAATCTGTAAACCTACAACTGCTAGGCATCTCGTAAATGAAGAAGAACATATGATACTGTCACTTAGAATGAGTGTCCATTAAACAAGTGTCCATACCGCGTCTCAATCTCACTGCTCATTTAACAACACCCGGCGTAATGGACATTTTTCTCCATATTTGGATTTTACCAACCTGTGTCCTTAAACGAGAATACGCTGATTAACGTCACAACGCTATCCGTATCACCCGTGTCCGTAAACAAGTGGTGTCCAAACAAAAAGTTCCCAACCTACACTTAAAAAATGAACTTAATTAATCAATTAAACTTAATGATCTACCAACATTTGAATAACTGTCAGCTTAATAACCATCATGGTGAGTTTGACGAATGCTGGTGAAACCGGCCACTAGGTCGCCATCGGTAGCTTGACTACAGCGTGTAGGCCCTATACATAAACGAAAATATGTTTTAAGACATTTGAATGAATGTTCACAAAAAATACGATGTCGGAATGTAGTATTTTTGTCGGGCGAGAAGCCTGGAAGAGTTTATCAAGTAAAAGTGTCGCCAAAGAACTTAATTCATGTTAGGTATATATTATGCAATTTTTAATTATAAGGACTTCTAAACATAAATTTTCAAAATTTTAAATTTAGTAACATATAATTAACTCTCTATTAATGTACAAAGCAATGGTTATTTGTCAGAGAACTTTCACTTATTAACAGTAATACGTACATTTTTGGAGGTTGGCTCCAGCATTTTTGTACTGAACACAAGTTCACAATTGTACGTATACTTTACAAGATACTCTTCACTGTTTTAACCTGGTCTAATAATACAAGTCTGTCAGACCGGCGACTGAAATACATCGCTTCTGCAGATTTTGCCACAATTATTTTGAATCGGTCGCTAAAAATACTACTCTTCGAATTCACGTACGCTCGGAAAAACCCTTAAACATACAATGACTGAGTATATCTGATCACTTGACCAATACTACCCAATAATGTTATACTTACTACGCTTTTGCAAACGTTTGTAGTTCAGTGAACTAGACAAATTCACCGATTCATTTCTACAAATAAAACTGAAATTTAATGTAGAATTAAGAAAAATAAATAATTGGAAACGTCTGCTATGTGAAATGCTTGTTAGTTATAGAGTAAAATAATAGGCTATTGTTAATATATTTAGTTTACAACTTACTCTTAGTTTCAAATGCATTGTCTCGTTTATTTAAGGGGCTATCTATAGCTATAGGTTTGAATTTCTGTCATATTTTTATTGTTAGGCATACTGTAGAGAAGTTACTGCGGTAAAGAATATCACACTCCACCTAGTAAAACCTTAATAACAGAGTCTTCTGGCTACACTCATAAGGTGTACATTCCAATCGGAATAGTTACAACCTAACAGTTTATTCCATAGTGCACACACAACTAGAATATTACAAGGGCAACTTAACTGAAACGCAGGCTTACAAGACGTCGTATGCAGTTGTTTAAACCTCAGCAGTCTAGCCATACTTATATCACAACAGTACCTGGTCCTTACATTTAACCTTATTACCTGAGCTGTGTATAAATTAAGTAGCTGGTAACAATGGTCCTTATTTTGCATCTTGCCGACTAGGCTGTGTACAGTTTTCCGTTAGAAACTGGGTGGTCCTCACTTGTCTATTCCAAATCATTGTGTGAAAAAGTTCGTTATTTCTCCCTGGACCTCGTATCGGCTGGTCAAACACATGGTCCTCGTGAGATACAATAAATCCACCCTGCCATACACAAATCTTACAAATAATTTTATTTCCAAAATTTCATCGTGTGTATAGGATCACAAAAATTGCCCCATCTAACTGATGTACATTTGTCAAACATTGACGATTAATTTGTAGAGGTCCTCATAATGACGTTAAACTCGGCGGTCCTCAGAAGATACGCTAGTCCCGTATAGGTGTGTGTGTGTGTTTGTGTGACGGACTTAGGCTTCTCTTGCCCAGAGTGAAGGACTATCCGCTGCCCCCTCCAACGCCTGCTGCGATAAGCTGCAGCGACACTCGGCCGTACGGACTCTGTACGGTCAAACGACGACCTGAATGGTTTGCTGTTCAAAACGCCCGGTTTCTTTACTTGACTTTTGTGCTGTTTTTACGCGAAGCTCTCGGGTTTTAATTAAAATCACACTGTTATTCTATTGGTCAGAAAACTATAGGGCCGAACCTTCGATAATTGCCTCAGTTTGCTCAGTGGCTGCAACTTACATGTGACTATGCGTGCACGTCATTGGTTAGCGAGTTCTCTGCGCAGGAGCCAGTAGCAGTCGTACGGTGAAGTGTCGCTACGGTCAGTTTGTAGCCCCCCTATTAAAACTGATGCCTAGCCGACGTCTCTCGCGTCCGGCACCCGCGGTAACAGTGCCTCGCCCTCGCACCTTCTCCTTCGTGGAGACAACTCCCAGCCGATAAGCGACCTCCTGGCACAATGGCTTATCGTATTCTCAACCATACGCAAACCATTTATTCGATCATTTTGAAAATTACTACATTTGACATTTATATTTGTTAGCATAAACTGTTAAAGTTTCATTAATTTACTTCCATTACTTACATATGTTTAATATTTTGTCACAGCATGACGACCATCTAAGCCCCGCCTACAAGCAACGGCTATGGGCGCCTTCAAGGGGGGAGAGGGTTGGTCTGACCCTCTCTCTCCAAGTCTCTACTCTGTTGCTATTACAGCGTGAAAACATAAATCTTTCCTCCAAGCTTCCTTATAGTTTGATACTGGTAGGCCGGCAATTAAGTATGAAATTTAGTTAACATCGAAATAAGTTAATTGGGCATTTCCCTATACATAAATCAGTTCATATTGAAATACTGAATAAAATAAAACTCGACTGAAGTCTCTATGTCAATTTTGACTAATTACATAACTATAGCATACACACGTTTATTTACAAACTTTAGGAATGAATAAAGTTGCGCATCTCAAACTGACTGGAATAAAGCAGCCTACTTATACTCCTGTCAATACTTTCAGAGTCAGATTCTGCAGGTTATTGTAGCTACTGTGATGTATGTCAGTTGGTTATCTGGAAGACCGTGTTCTTCATTGCATTTATTTTGTGCCTGTAAGTACTCAGCTTAGCTCGACCTTTAAATTTGATTCTAACGAAGATTGTGTTGATCATGTACACTTTTCCACTGGATAAGCTTAAAAACTAAGAATTGTTAGCAATTTTTAGTACTAAACAAATTCACCGACCTTGGAAATGCAACACGTTTTAAGGAAAATGTTCGGTTTTAGAGAATTTGCAGACTTTGATCATCACGCACCATTTAAACTATCCCACAATAAATGAAACTCAAATCACGACTCACTTAGCAGCCAATCTCATAACATTGGTAGTCTCAGTTTAGTCCAACATGTTAGTTATAGACGGCTCAACTAGTCAGAATGTTTGGAGGAAGGGACATTATGCGAACAAAACCTCCTTCCGGGTGAAACGAACGATGTGTTTTTTAACGCTTTACTGATTGTCGACGGTTAATGCTTCCGTACTACTTCTGTTAAAAAGGCATAGGAGAAATAAGATAATAGTACTTCCGCTCTTACAAAGCTAGGATTAATAAATGCTTCATTTTAATAGAGTTGCATGGTGTTGGGCTGGTTAAAACTACTTCAATGTATCATTTTTTTAATTTTCTTAAAAATGTTATAGTACAAATGCGTTTCAGATTAGGTGAGAGGCAATCCTATTTCCTGTTACCTATGTATGAAAATGCTTAAATATACTAATAGTTTAGTACATGATTAGTGTCTAATCCATGTTATTTAAAACCTCATAATACTTTCCTTTTAAAATACTATTAACGTTTTGGTTATTAGTCCTTTAATAAACGAGCATTATACCAATGACGATACTTAACAAACACTTCTTAAAGTGCAAATTAGTGAGTTCTGTGACACAAATTGTGATACTTTTCATTGCCTTGTTCGTAAAAGTTCTATTGGAACGAACTTAGGACACACAATAGAGCTCGTACCCTTGACGATTATACTACGGGATACGAGATATCAACACAAAATTACCATTGCTGCAGAAGAGGTACCTATCAAAGAACAGTAATAGCTAACTGTAGGGAGAAATTTTAAGACATGTTTCTGACACATATGTGTGTTTTCACAATAAATGTTTCATCACAAGTTTGATGAACACTGTGTAGCTTCCGTAAATCTAAATTACAGTACACTTATAGTTTTAAATCTGCAACACGAAACCTCTAATGTTTCAAAATCGTAGCTTATGTGTATGTGCTACGTTATATGTCAATGAAGTTTCACATAACATGGTTGTGTCCTAAAGAAGCCAAGATATTGAAAGCCTGTGGTATACTCTTGTTCTTTAAGAGGAGACTATTTCTACATTTACTATTCGTTAGGTGAGAAATGTTTAACTTATGTCGCCTTCCATCAAAGTGATTGTGCAACAGTACGTGGTTGTAAATAAACCATCAATCAAAGTCAGAAGACAATTTGGATAGTACTTGTCTCTTCCTACTATATGTAACTCAGAAATCCACATTTCTTTGTGGGACGCATTGTTTTTAACCAATGAGTTGTAACGTGGTAAGTACACTTTAGTAGCTAGCAGTAACTCATTATATTGCAATTATTTCAATAACTATTCCACGTTGGTTCAAGTAACAAGTTACCGGCAAAATTATGAACCAGTTATAGAAAAATGTCAGTTATTGTGTTCTAACAAAATGCATCTAATTAAATGTAAGTATAGTTGATTGTTTTCTTCTCCAAGTGTACAAACTATTAAGAAAAAAGCTTCACATTTTAAAATGATTTAAAAAATAGATACAAAAATTTGGAAACGAGAGTGCTAAGGCAGTTGTGAAATTAAAGAGTAATCTGACTGTGTATGAATTTTAACTTTAAAAACGTGTATGATTATAATTAGAGATGATGAAAAATCGCGAGAATGTTTTCTGCCAGCGGGTTAAGCAAATCAGTGTAGCGCCCTGCGTCGTGTATTATTGGCCGGCGGTTATGTAACACAGTGTAGCTGTTTACAGACGAATCACAGACGTCCAGTAGTAGCGCGCCAGAATTATCATTGACCCAGTCAAATAGGGACTCGCCAGTAACGAAATAAAAGCGTCGGAAATGAATATATTACACTGAAGCCTAGCAAATATTCAACTTATCCGCGTTAAATCACATTCTCTAAATATAATGTAAGATTTCGAATGAGTTCGATCAAATTCCAGTCATTACATAAAAATATAAGCCATACACTATATCGTCAAACTAATATGAGTAAAGCCTGTGTACATGATTTACTGCGGCTCAGTAACAATTAGACCAGTCTCCGTAGCGTAGTCGGCTGCGCACTGGTTTGTGGTAGGCCTATATGAAGTACTACGACTTAGTTACAATTAGGCTGGCCTCGGTAGCGAAGTCGGATGAGCACCACCTTGTGGTACATTAAGTACTACGACTTAGTTACAATTAGGCTAGCCTCTGTAGCGTAGTCGAATGAGCACCACCTTGTGGTACATTAAGTACTACGACTTAGTTACAATTACGCTGGCCTCTGTAGCGTAGTCGGATGAGCATCACCTTGTGGTACATTAAGTACTACGACTTAGTTACAATTAGGCTGGCCTCTGTAACGTAGTCGGATGAGCATCACCTTGTGGTACATTAAGTACTACGACTTAGTTACAATTAGGCTAGCCTCTGTAGCGTAGTCGAATGAGCACCACCTTGTGGTACATTAAGTACTACGACTTAGTTACATTTAGGCTGGCCTCTGTAGCGTAGTCGGATGAGCACCACCTTGTGGTACATTAAGTACTACGACTTAGTTACAAATAGGCTGGCCTCTGTAGCGTAGTCGGATGAGCACCACCTTGTGGTGCATTAAGTACTACAACTTAGTTACAATAAGGCTGGCCTCTGTAGCGTAGTCGAATGAGCACCACCTTGTGGTACATTAAGTACTACGACTTAGTTACAATTAGGCTGGCCTCTGTAGCGTAGTCGAATGAGCACCACTTTGTGGTACATTAAGTACTACGACTTAGTTACAACTAGGCCGGCCTCTGTAGCGTAGTCGAATGAGCACCAGTTGTGGTACGTGAAGTACTTCGACTTGGTAATGTTTGGCCGGCCTCCACAGCGTAGTCGGTTAGGCGCCGGTCGCAGTACGAGAGGTCCTGAGTTCGAATCCTAGCTCGGACATGGCTGTTGTTTTGCCCTTCAATTCTCTTCACCATCACTGGCTTTACGACCTAGTTGTTAGAGGAGGGAGGGTTTAAAATCCTCTCACCTTCACCGTAAATTTTTCTAAGTCGGGCCACATTGAAATTTACTTTATATTTCTAGAAACTTTAGTCATATGTTGCAATAAAGCTTCGTCTGGGTGGTTACCGATATCTGTATCTGTTGTCGAGTTTCGTAAACACTTAGATAACAATAAATATTATTGCCAGCCGAATTCTTTTACCTACACACTGTATCCCGACTCTGCCGTAAAACCCTTATGCGACATGATTCTCGTAACTTCCAGTCAGAGCGTCGCCGCGAGATTTCTGGACTCTCAATTAAGTGAATTTAACAGAGTTGCGCCACATGCTGGGAGAGATTTTTCCCATAGGCATATTGTGTGCATGTCAGTGAATCGTGGTAACAGCGACTGTTCGTGACAGGTACCCAAGGGACTAGGCGGTATTGTGTGCTACGAGGAATAGAGTCGAAGAGTGTAATCTGTGACTTTTAGAACACTCTCTGTGTGCTCATTTGTGAGTGTGCATACAAAAATTTAATGAACAGAGAGCTTGCATAAAGGGCTGGGACATTATTATTTTTTATTTATAACAGATATGTTTCGTAATTATTTGTTTTGCTTGTCCTTAATTCGTGACATTAATTTAGACGAGATTGTTAGTAATATTTAAAAATTTTATAGCAGATAGCTGTAAATTAATTTGGCTTTATTTATTTTAATTAATTTAGTCTTAAACCTCCAGTGTCAGAAGTGGGATGGAAACACTTAGTAAAAATATAAACTAATTAAAATAAGTGTATGTAAATATGCATTTCACTTACATGTTTAATGTTTAAAGAAAAGTAATTTTATGTTAATAATTAAATGCTTACAAGAATTATTGCTAGTGAGTTGGAAGGATTGTGAGCCTTGACGAAGGGACAATGTTAATGAGAATGTAGACAAGAAAACAGACAGTGTTTACGATAATGTCGACAAAAAATTGAAGGAATCAGGGAGCTTGTGCATACAAACGTTGTGTATGTGGAATAAAATTAATTGTTTTTCAAATGGTATACCATAATATCGGCGGTCTTAGTGACTGTGTAAAACTTGACAAAAAGAAAAATTGGAAATGTGAAAGACGATCTGCAGAAAGAGGTGAGAGTCTTAAGGACAGAATGATAGAAATTCCTATTTTGGAAGACGTGTGGTCAGCATCGGCATGCGAAGATAGCAACGCAAGGAAGTCAGAAATGAGGCACGAGGTTAACGACGGAAAGAACTCTGCAACGTCAGATCGGTGGCAGGAATGTCACAGCACATGAATTCAGATGGTGTTGTCGTGTCTGGGGTTGGAAAAGAGGTTAGAATCAAACCTGCCACTTATGATGGCCACAAATTATGGTGTATCAGCACCAATACGAGATTATCGCAACCCTGAATGGCTAGACAGCAGAACAGCATGGCTACTGCCGGTCAGCCATGTTGAGAGGTCCTGCACACATTATATTCCAATCTCTGCCTTAGCGACATTTTCTATAGTATTTTACATTAGTTTCTTGTCCAGAGCTGTGCTCCTGTGACCGCAATTTCTGACATGTTCACATTGCTCAACTTTAATGTCGCAGCCAGCGACCTGGGGACTCTCGCTAAGAACTTTGGCAAGACACTGTGAGGCAAGCCTATCAGTCACTCTAGGGGGTCCAGAGGAGGAGCGGGAAGTGATTGCGAATGGCTTCTTCATTGATATCATTGCTGATATGAAGATGCGGCAAGCAGTACGCCGGGCAGTACCACACCATACTCTTAGCTCATGCAATGGAGGTTTAGTTGTCATGGCGAATTGTTTTCCGGTGCGAATAGTGGCACTGACAAGTGGTGAAAAAGGGAACCGCGTCGAAAATACTCCAAAGGAAGTTGAGACTCCAACGAATGTAATTTGCAGAGATTCGGTGCTGCAGAGCACCGCGTTGCCCACAAAAGCGACCAGAATGCTGGGACTGTGGACGACCATGACAGCTCGTGCCGACGAAATCGGCGAGGAAACTGGAGTCGAAAGTTACACGAGGCCAACCAATCTGTCAAAAATTCAGGAAATATGTGAATACAAGTCTTTAAGATTGAAGTTTGGTGATTGCTTATAGTAAGTCCCCACATTTCAAGTACATTCGGTGAAACAAGAACTTAATGCATTACTGGTAGAAGGTAGCTTGTACGATGAAACCTATCAGATGGTCTTTGATACAGGGGCTACCAAGCTAGAATACTTAGTCTACATAGCATATATTGAAGATACATGTTTTTATTTTATACATTTATATGTACTGAGCAACCTAGGATGTTGTATTGACACTCGACTGGGGTTCTTGAGAGTAGGTGAAACAGTAGTAGTAATAATACCACGACCAGAATTAGTCTTACCAGTCTGCTATCCAGTAGTTTGGTTTCAGGACAATGTGCTGCCAGCCTCAAGTGAAATTGTAATGCCGGGGTGCTGTGTAGGTGAATTTGTGATGTTCTTAGGATTTATTGTGCCAGTGGGTCGAAGAAGTGATCTCCCTGATAAAGTACTTGTAACAAGGCCTAAAGTTTTATCAAACTTGGATAACATGACTGTTACAATGAAAAAAAAATCACCTACAGCACAATTAGTCTTGAGGCGGCCACAGTTGTGGTAATGTAAGGTTTCCCAAATAATCACAGCTGGGCCATAAACCTTAAATGAGGATTATGTTGAGCACACTCTGCAAACTCCCTTATAGAACTCTGAGAGAAAGCAAGGAAAAACCTAGATTGGAAACAAGAGACGATTTATACAGAACTCTCGATGAAGGAAAAAAAAAATATTTTTTCATGTGGTTAACGTGGTCTTGGTAGGACATCTGTCGCATGCCACTGTATGGACGCAGGAGAGGCTAGATGTATCAAGCAACCTCCTTGGCAGATGTCTAAGAGGTTTATGGCATTCTGCAGAAAAATTAAGGATAGCGATGTGAAAGAGCCATTAATCAGCCCATGATCATCTCCCATTGTCTTGAATAAGAACGAAGATGGCTCTGCAAGATTTTGTGAAATGATGTGACAAGGAAATACATTTACCCACTGTTTTGTTGGATGACATATTGCATAGCCTGGCTGTGTAAAAATGGTCCTGCACCTTCGACATGAAAAGTTTTTATTGACAATTTGATGAAGATAGAGCGAAGTCTCCTTTTTCTGTACAAAGAAAAAGGGACTTGGCAATTCAAGGTCGTGCCTTTTGGAATGTGCAATGCTCGAGTGACATTCGAACAACTCATGGTAATACTATGGTATATTGGTCAGATTTATTTAGATTATATTCCAATCACAGGGAAGACATTTGAAAGAGTACTTTGCATGCCATTGTTAGTTGTTGCAGACTGTAATTTCAGATAATTTAAGCTAATTCCCACAAATTGCCACACATTAATAAAGTGAATATCCTGGGAAACATAATGTAAGCTGAAGGAATTATAAGCCTATCCTGAGAAGACAAAATGAATCAGACTAGCCATAGTCAACTGATCGGACACAAGTTAGAATATTTCTGGAGATTCTGCTTATTTTTTCGGCGTTTTTTGCATTAGTTTTCCACAAAGGGAAAGCAATTACTTAAGTTGATTGAGATGAAAAAAAAATTATCTGGACTCCGAATGTGGATCTTCACTGAGAAAATTATAAGTTTCTCCTTCTGTCCTAGGCTACTATAGCAGTTAACGTGGGTTAATTTTTTTACACTGATACTAGTGATGTGGGGATTGGTTTTGTGTTGTCACAAATCCAGTATGGAAAACAAAAGGCCATTAGAATATTTCAACAAAGTGTTGCATAACCCGGAAGAAGTTACTGTGTACCTAGCAAGGAACGCCTTACAATAGTTACAGCCATTTTTTACGTTCAATATTGCATACACAGAAAGCACTTTACATTCTAGGAACAGCCTGTGCTTCATTATACTGGCAAATGAATTTCAGAAACCCTTAAATACAAATGGCTCGGTTAATACAACACCTTCAAGAGTATTATTTTGAAATACAGCACCGGCCTAGATGCCTACACAACAATGTTGGTGCATTTTCCACGAAACCACATGAGCCAGTGTGCTCCGATTTTAAGCACCAAGAGGAGAAGTCTGGAAGACATCAACTGCTCGAAGAACAAAAGTGCAAGAGTTCACAACAAGCAATGAACTTTCTCCTTAGAGTGATAAAAATATTAGGACAGATCAAAGAAATTAACTTGCTCGTAGTCCAATATTACAATTGAAAGAAAGTGATCAGCATCCTGGGTGAGCAGATTTATTTAGACAAGTGTTACAACCACAGCATACTGAATACAATCGGATTCTCTAGCCTACTGGAACTGAGAAAGTGCAGATGCAATGGCAAACGAACACATCTACAACTGCTACTCACAGAAATTTGAGTTTCATAGGTGCTGAAGAAACATCACAGTTCATCAGCTAGAGCAATTTTGTAATCAGAAAGACTCTCATCTCTACTTGCAGAGAGATATTAAAAGTTGGATCAGAACATATTACGTATGTGCTTGGAGGAAAGAACCCAGAACTAGGAGATGATGACATCTTCCAAATATGTATTTGGAACTCTGTTTAAGAGGTTGGCAGAATAAATGTTTATTCCCTTGCCGTTAACAATGCGGAGCTATCGGTACCTATTTGTGATGCAAGATTATTTCACAAAGTGCCCTAAAATCATATCGATACCTGATCAAGAAGCTAGTATTTTGGCTGATACATTAGGTCAGCATGTATTCTCAATGTTTGGAATGTTACTTGAACTTAACTCTGACCAGGGCTACAACTTATAAGCCACGCTGTTCCAGGTGGTGACAAAATTCCTATAAATAAAGAAAACATTGATTAAACATTTATATCCTCAGACTGGATGGTCGAACAGCTGAACCATACTTTAGAAGAATATCAGTCAATTTTTGTAGCAGATAATCAAAAGGATTGGGACTCCAAGGTGCACTGAAAAAACGGTTTTGTGGTGACTGCAAAACATTTTGGCAATATGGACCTCGCCAAATTTTCTTGTAGTGACTGCTAAAATTTTTTTGCTTTCCCCCATTAATGTTTTGCAGTGATAACCAAAAAATTTTTTAACCAGTGCAAAAATATTTGGTGAGGTCCATATTGACAAAATGTTTTGCAGTCACCACAAAACCGTTTTTTCAGTGTGACCCTAATCTAATCTCGATTATTGGTAAGCTGTTCATGAAGCAATACAGATAACGTATTCGAAGTTGCTCATAGGGAAATACCTTCGCCTCCCAGGTGATGTGTTGTTTGAGTGACTAGCAAAAGTAGATCAGCCGGCTTCACTGACCATCTATGCCAGTGAACTGTGTCGCAAGTTGGGCATCATCTGTGACTTTGTTCAGTAACATTTAAGGGTCAAGAGTGACTAGAAAAAATGAGGTACTAGTGAAAGGGACTTAAAGAAACATTTTAAGAGGGGCAGCTGATGTGAATGTACAACCTCCAGCGACGAAAAGGATAATGTTCTAAACCATAGAAATGCTGGGAAGGTCCTTACTAGTCATGATGATGAAATATGTGGTTTTCTGGATTGTTTGTTGAGTCTCTCAGACAAGAAAATCTTAGGTAGTCAATTCAGACAGATTGGCTCTCTATGATGGACAAGAGAGTACTATGTCTGTTTAGTACGAACAGCATTGCAAGCCGCGACTCTCGTGCGAGAAGCATAAGTTGAGTAGGCCAGCTGCAGGTTAAAAGGACAGCAGCATGCTCTATGCGACTAACGTTTCTCTTTTTATCTTGCCGAATCGACCATCTGCACGTCTATCTTGATTTTCGTAAACACTCAGATAACAGTTAGTATCACAGCCAAGAGAATTCTTCGACGTACTCATTGGTCTCTGACTTTCACTAAGCCCTGATGCGACATGTTTCTCGTAACCATGAGACAGAGACGCTCCACGAGATTTCTGGACTCCTGATGAAGCGTATATATGAAATCTGTGCTGCAGGCTGGAATAGTTTTTCCCGAGAGGCTTCTTGTGTACGAGCGAGTTAATTGTGGGGACAGCGGTGGGTTGTAAAATGGTTTTCAAGTAATAGTGTCGATGAAGGCATTCTGCGACTTCTAGAGAGCCAATGTGGTGCTCCTGAGATAGGATATTGTGTCCACCTAGTGTTTGAAGATACTTTTAATTGATGTATAGAGATTGTGTAGAGGACTTATAATTGAATTTGAATTTGTAAAAGTTATAATGTAGTAATTGTTTGTTTTGTACATCATGAACTAGAGACGTCATCGAGTTTCCATGTTGATGCTGTTGCCTACATGGCTCTCGGCAAATCAAAAGTAAGGTAATGTCTATTTTAGGCCTCTGGTCACAATTTTGCGCCTCCGATTAACGTCTCTAAATGGGCCATATAATAGCATCCGAACTGCGAAATAACGGAGTCCTCTGGGAGTCTAAAACGTGACTCGATCGCAGTGTGCATCGACGAGAAACACTTTTGGAGATGGCGACGAGTTTGGGTGACACCAACGGGCTGTGTAAGGGACGGGCAACACTTGGGGGTGTTGTATTAACAGCAGCAGTGAAGAAGATGTCGGTATGCATGCTACAGAGAAGTGCTGTTATCAGTCGACAAACAAAAAGGAGGTGTGCGACAGGAGTCGAGCCGAAGACCTCGAGAGTGAAGACGATAGTGAACTCGGGGTGCTGCGCAGCACATGGAGCCGTCACCACTTCAGGCTGTTAAGGTTGGACATTGTGACTATTTGAAAGACTGTTATTTGGATTGATGATTGAACATTTATTGCTATTTGTAGCCTTTAATTAGTGGTAAACACTTTAGTTTTTAGTTGTCAAAGTTAACGAATGTTTCTGTTGTGCAGTAGTGATTGTATGCATAATAAAAGTACTGTAACAACTGTAGTTGATTGCTATTTTGTGTATTTTTGTAAGCTTTGTGGGCTAATAAATCAAGAACTTAATTAAATACTTTAAATTTCCAATTATTAAACCTCTGTCGCAAGAGCTCGTGGCAATGGGCAATGGCCCACATGTAATTTTGTAATCTTGTAACCCTGGTGTCAGAAGTGGGATAGAGGCAAAAATTAATGTACTAATTAATTCTGCATATTAAATAATTGCATACTGTTGATATTTAAACGAATTAAGGTACATTATACATTTTATATTTTAATTTGATTTGTAAAGGTGCATGATAACAAATAGCATGTCAGCAGAAATTGAAGCACTAACGACTCTCATTGATGGAAAGAGTGGCCAATAAAGGGGTTAAATGAATTCAGCCAAAGACATTGTAATTGAGAATGTAGATAAGAAAATGAATAATGGAAATAAGAAAATTTAGAATGTAAATGATAATGAAGATAGACAATGAAAATGAAAATGTAAATAAGTAAATTGATAATGCAAATAAGCAAGTAGAGAATGGTAGTAATCGTGTAAACTATGTAAGTGAAAAAGTACACAAAGTGAACGAAATGGTAGACAGAAAATTAGACGATGTGAAAGAGATTATCTACCAGAAAATTGACAATGTAAATATAAAGGTAAACAGCATAACGATAAGGTAGAACAGCAAATAAGTGATCTGAGAAATGAGTAGCAAGACAATTGTCATCGTCAGGAAGGTGGCCATCTTGTTACTGGCAGTTTAAACAAGATCAGTGCTTAGTCAAAAACTGAAGGCAGCGAAGAGAGGACCACGAAGATAGAACCAGGCTCTAGTGTAACTTATAATTAGGCAGAAAATGGGCTGCAACAAATTTTGTGCGTCTAGTGTGCCAGCATCGAATGTTGGGAAGGGGACTTCTGTCAAGACTGTTCCTTACGATTGCCAGACTTCATGACAAGAGTATAAAAACTAGTTCGAGATTGTGCAACCATACATAACTGGCCTGACCAGCAATGCGCCTACTGTCTTGGTGCCATGAACAACTACTCTAAAATTTTCGACAGTATTCACTGACTTGGAGCAGCACTTCAGAGGCAAGTACTTACTACATGCCCACCATGCCGTGCTAAGAAGCCGCAGCCAGAGATCAGGGGAGCCACAGCAAGGATTGTGGCAGGATATTGTGCGACTCGCCCATTTGTCGCTCTCTAGGAGTGTCCAGTAGAGGTACGAGATATCATAGCATTCGGCTTCTTCGTCGATGCAATCACCGACGTAGAGATGTGACATGCATTGCGCCTAGCTGCCCCAAGGACTGTGCAGGATGCCCTCGCCAGAGCACTGCAGGCTTAATCTGCAAGATAGCCATCAACTCGTCATGCTGTGCAGGCGGGTGCACTGTTGGGTGACGAGAGAGTTAACCGCCTCGAGAACATACTGAAGATAATGTAAACAACAACGAATGTAATCAAAAATTGAATTTCTTCGATTTCATGTCTCCCTCTACTACAGAGTCAACTAAATTGTTGTAAGTTTGAGCAACATGGACACGTGAGAGTCCAGTGCACGCAGCTGCAGCAAAATAACACTGACCAAGAGCAATATGAGACTACCCAATCCACCCAGCCATCGGGTGTGCCTCGCTCTCGACCAGAAGGGTGACATAATTATTAAACGTGTGGATGACATGGACATCTGAGATCCCAGTGCCCACAATGGCAACCTAATAACAGTAGTAATGAGTAAGGACGAAATCTTATGGAGGGAAGAATGGTGAAGGTAGAGGAATGGTCCCATTATTTCTTCAAGTATGTGGAGATATGTGCGGAGCCTGTAGTGCTTTATGTGGAGTCTGTAATGATATGTGCGCAGCATGCAGTGCTACGTGATGTGTCTGCAGTGCTGTGTGTGTGGGTTATACTCTGATGTGTGCGGAGTAATAAAGTTGTGCGAGTGTTTGTGTGGAAGATTGTATTGCAAGTGAATGAGTATATAGATGTATGGTACGGGTGTGTAGGCTGTTGTGGTGTTGAGAGAGGGGGTGGTTGTGTGTACAGGTTGTGTGTAAGTGGTATGTGTATGGTTTAAGGTATGTTCATGTAGTGTGTAGGGTTTGTGCTTCACAGCAGAATTTTTGTCTGAGATATGTAACATCTTAGGGGTTTGATAAGCATATGTTGGTTTTGTTTGGTGATATATAATATGTATAAACTTTGGTTATATATATTTGATTTGCTTCTGCTCTTTCTCTTTATGTTCTTATGCTAAATATAATGGGTGATATATATCATTATACTAGGAGTAGTGATGTGATGAGTAAAATGATGGCTTATATAGATGTTTTAACGTTAGGGGGCAGTTAGCTCAGTTAATAGATGACAATTTTAATGCTCTCTTTATGTAGAGTATAGTTGTAGAATTTGGCCGCTGTCCTGCTCTTTCGGATATTCAATGGTATTTTACTTCCTTGATTTGACTGAGATTTTGCTAATGATAGTAAAATCGGTGGGATGGTTCTTATGGTTCGTGATATTGAGGGTTTGAACTATGTTGTTAGGTTTATGTTAGTGTTTACTTGGGTTATGACTGCGTAATATGATTAAGTGTTTCCTAATTACAGTTAATGTTAGGGTTGCTATGATTGAGGGTTTGCTAATAATGAAAGTCTTGGTTTCTGAGTTCAAGTGAAGTCTGTTAAGGGGAAAGTGATCGGAGAGGTTGAGTTGAGTTGTGAATAAAGTCAGATATGCGGAAGATAGAGGGGTATGGTGGTTTGATAGTACATATTTGTAAATGAATTAAAATATAATGTAAAAATTTACAGTCTAGTACTGTGAAATTTAACACAGAAAAAATTGGAACTATGGTAATTCACTTCTTACTGTAAGGTAAATGGTTGCTGGATCACATTAGGTAAATTTTATTTATGCTACAATGGCTCAATACAGATAATGACAGGGGGGACTGGCTGGTTCAATTTGGATCCTTTGATTTGAAAGTAGTTGTTAAAGAAATTGAAGCTGAGAATATTAAGTCTCAAAGTATAGAAAATAATGTAAACTTTATACAAATTATGATTCTTTCAAGTCCTAGTAAGGAAACACAATATATAAGACTAACAGAAGATGAAAAGTATTAAAAATGTTAAGTGAGTGAAATGGGAAATTCCAAAGTGGCATAGAAAAAATTAATGAAATGTAATAAAAATTAAATAAATATCTTGGTGCTCAAGAAGGGTAGGGGCATGCAGATTGTAAATAGAAATAGTTGAGTATGAAGAAAGTGTGGAGCTACATGCATAGTTATGTGCAAAGTGTGCGGTATACATGCTACTGTTAAGTAGTTATGCCTTCAGCTGGAACCAAAATGCTGAGTTGCTCCTCAGTCTTTGAAGAGAACATATCGGCTGAACATAATGTGCTGTTTGTTGAAAATGGATCTCGCAGCAGTTACTCATTCAGGTCATTACTGTAAGAAGACTTTCGCTAAAAAATTGTAATGCTTGACAGCATGAAACTGGGTGTTATCGGAATGCAGAGTGTGTTATGTTTACATGTGAAAAGTGTAAGTCTCTGTTTGGGTGGTGTAGTAACTTGAAAAGGCATCTAAAAATATGCAAAGGCCTTCCTACAATGCCTGCAAAGAGTCATCTGCTGCAAGTACCGAAGAAGTGCGAAGGATCATCGATAAATTCTGATGGTAGCTCTATGGTATGGTATTCTTGCAACTACTGTAACAAGACATTTGCATATGTTCATGATACAAGAAGACTCGAGAAGAATAAATGTGAAAGTAGTGCCATCCGTAGGGTTTCCTATTGTGATAAGTGTCACCGACAGTACACTCGCATGGATAATTTAAATAAGCACTGGAAACATTGTAAAAATTATTCTGTATCAGCTGCAGTCGATCAACAGATTCAGCCTTTATCTTCTGAATTTGATGTGAAGAAATGTTCTCAAGCTGAATGGAAGATTACCTTGTCTGTAACACCAATGATCTTGTCGCCTGGTCATACATCGCAACTATGGTTTGTAGTTGATATGGTAAAGCCTAACATAAATGGCTTTTTTCTGAAGAAATTTTCTCTTTAGGGGCAATCTAAAAGATCATGTTGCGCCCTATTTGACATGTCCTTCAAAAGATGTTTGCTCATTCTTAGCAAACATGAAAGAAAATATTATACACCAACTTACAGACGAAGTGGTAAAACATGGTCCTTTAAAATGTAATATGTTGTTGTATTGTAGCTACACAAAAACATAACCGTATTCTTATGGATACAACAAAAAAGCATTCAAGACGTCGAATGTTCCTGTTTATAATATACATGAAATTAAAAACCCTGTTGAGAAAAATATACAGAAGGTATGTAATGAGGATGAAGAAATGGTTTTGAATGGGTCGTGCTGGACCCTAGATTCGGTGAATAATCTGGAACTGAGAACAAGTGTGTTGAGGCAGCTTAATAAATAAATACCTTGTCTCTAAGTATCATTAGATAACTATAATTTAAACAACTGCAACTTAATGTCTAAATATGGATGTTATTTATAAAACTATGTGGACAAATTACGAATACATCCTACTTTAAAGGCAGTTACCTAGCGAGTTATAATGAGAACTTGGAAACTATAGTACTGTGTGTTTTATCGATACATATGAATTTGTACTGAGTGTGTAGCTAATGTGATGATTTTCTGTTTTAATAATGTTGAAATAAAGTTTGTTAATGGAAATAAAATACTGTATAAATATATTTAATCTGGAATTTAATTTAGTAAATGTATCCTTTCAAGTGCAAAAACAAGAAGAAAAATATGTAATAAATGTATTATCAGAATAAAACATGTTCTGCAGTTTTAAACCGGCAAAGCTTAAAGTAAATTTTATATGCTTGCAAAGTGACTTAGCTGAAAGTTCATGGAATAACTAAATCCAGTATGGGTAGGAGGAGGATTGAGGTAAATAGGTGGAGAATGTTTATTTGTACTGCTGGTGCTATACTGAAAGACTTGTGTATGCTTGATATGTTTTTACTGGGTAAATTTGATGTGGTGTAAATGTTACTGATGGGTTGGTGTGGTTTGTGCAATTGAATGGTCTGTGAAAACAAAAGAGATCCGAGAGGTTTATTAACTCTGTCATTTTAGTGTCTGGAACATAATTAATGATATAGTGATAGGATAAATCGAGGATGTATTGAAACAGTAGATGAATGCAGATAGAACAAAAAACTCTACATCCAAAGTTTTGGAAGATGGAGTCTGTTAGCTATACTGAATCATTCAAAGTGCTTAAACTGAAAGTCACTTGCAGAGTTGTGTCATGCTACAACACCAATATGATGTCACATCTCAGGAATGTGACGACTAATGTGATGGGGGAGTAAGGGGGAAGTACAAATGTTAATATTGCACCATACTGCGACACATGTATGTGCTGACTCGACAATGAGGAGGAGGTGGTACAGGATGGTATCATGGAATGGAGGGGAGGAGTGTCACGTGGTTAGCATGTATGTGGTGACTTGGGAAGAATGGGGATGGCCAAAAGAGGTTGGCGACAATGAGGGGAGGGGGAGGTGTCTGGCAGTGATTTGAGTGTAAAGTATGGTGGGGTACTAAGGAAGCCCTGTCTAGGCATATAGTGTTAGTTATTTTTTTAACTTAATAGAAAAAATATTTTATGTATGAGGTGTGAGTTGGGTAGGGAGGAATGCGAATTAGAAACATTCTCGGAAAACTCTGAGAAAACCTCCATACTTTAAATGATTGAATTTATTGGAAATCGTTCGGTAATAGCTAGGGAGTGTGGTGGGGAAGGTCGCCTAGGTGTGATATAGTTATTTATTGAAATTATATTTTAAAATATTGATTTTACATTATGAAGTGTGAGTGTGAGATGATAGGAATGCAAAATAAAAAAATCGGATGACTCTGAGAAAATGTTTATACTTTAATTGTTTGAAATTATTGAAACTGGATCGGGAATAGCTAGAATAGGAGTCGGGTTTAAGTTATTAGCATGAGAGAGAGTGGGGGCCCATACAGGTGAGGTATAGATATTTACTTAACTTATTTTTACTAGAAATATAATTTTACATTATGAGGTATAAGTGGGGTTTGGTAGGAATGCTAATTAGAAAAAATATACAGAAGACTCTGAGAAAACCCCTACAGTTTAGTTGATTGAATTAATTGACAGCAGGTATCCTGGACAAGATGGGTGCTGGAAACATAATTGCCGATTAGAAATATTGCTCATTCAGGCTGCTATTGATCTATATTTAGCCTCCTTCAGCCTGATTGAGCAATACGGTATTTTTGAGCATTTGTTTAGTTTTCTGGGAAAATGTTGAGGGAAATTCGGGAAATTGTGAGGTAAAAATGGGAAATTTAGAGGTAAAATGGGAAATTTAGAGGTAAAAATGGGAAATTTTAATGATTTTTGGGTAAAAAAAGGGAAATTTTGGGGTAAAAATGGGAAAATGACGCCATCCAAAATGGCGGCGGTGACGTCATCAGTGGATCCGACGATCCGATCCCCCATCCCCTTGTCCAAGGATCGGCTAAAATATACTACTGACCGACCGAACCCGGATCTCCTTGGTGGGAGGCGAGAGGTCGGACCTCTCGACCACTGCGGCCCTTGTACTATGCCGTCGTCGTCAGCGGTCAACAGCCCTGACTTAATAACGCTTAAAAATCCTAAATCCCGTTAATATCGAAGAATAACTTTTACACGTGGCACTTGGTCCCTCCACCCAGCATCTCTGCCGACCGACTTCTCTCTTCCGCGTTCTCTCTCACACACCAAAACCCCGCCACTGCCTTTCCAGTCCTTGGTTCTTGGCCTATAAGCGAGAGGCATCTCTAGAATAGCCCTGCCGTTTGAAGACAGAAGTCGTCCAACATTGCCGGTTTTATTTCTACATAAATAATTAGAATTGTTAATTTATAACTGACAATCTTTTTCTATTGTTACACTGGGTGTCCTGCGAGAATTAATTATGCTAAAACCAATTACCATTTTTCTTTTATTGTGTGAGACGAACTCCTATAGGCTGGTTCTTCCCCCTCCCCGCGCTAGTCATGCGATTCCAATTCGATATAATTTGATATAAACCAAGATTTCCTATTACAAAAATTGTCTACATAGGCTTACTTTCTATTCTTCCACCCTCTGAGAGTGCTTTCCCTTTGTTTATTTTCCGCCATGTAGAAATAAGAAATAATTGCCGTTCTTCTTAAAGCGCGTTTTATTACCACCCATTGTAGCGTTTTATTCCGATTTCTAAACAATGACGACCTTCAACTACGGCTCTGTCAAGATTAGGTATATGCTCGTCCGCCCTTTTTGGTCAGTCCGTATCTAAAACAAGCGAATACACTCTTCGAGCGTGCAGGAAACGCTCAAACTAAACTCGTCTACCAAAAATCTAAAACTTAAAATTTTTTACGATGTAATTATAGACTATCCTGCCAATGATGGTACCTGTTAATTTTCTTTTGGTAAATAATTTTACTGTCAAAAATTATTGAAACGATCTCCTCTGCATCGTCCGTAGGAAACTGCAGGGCAAAATAATGTAGTAAGAGACAAACTTTTTTGTTACTAGCGGACGAAAGAAACATGAAACTCTAAATTTATTTTTTTTTTGTCTCACTTGAAGATTTTCGCGACACGCAGTTATTTTTGCGTCAAGTAGAACACAGAATATTTTTGCCGTCGCCGCGGGCTCTTTATAATCAGCATGGACTACAGACCAGATTCTCCTAACTCACTCTTAGTCACTTATGGCTTGTAGTTGCCAGTGCGACGAGCAGAACGTATACTTACCAAAAAGTCGGTCTAGTTACAAATGTTCCTGTCTCAGTCGTGTATAGAATAGTATTGTGAGTGATGTAGTGGCCTTGCCTTGCTTATGTTTAAAACTTACAATGGTCTTATGCCCAGCACCAAATTGTACACATAGCACGACTGCGGGGCTTTTGATGATTACATTCATGCCTAATAGTACACGAAAAGCTATTTGGTTGCAAATTTGCAGACGTGTTATTGAATGTGTTTCGAAACTCGGTACAGTTCACAATTTTTCAACTTTTTTTTTAGTACGACAATGCAATATAGAGTTTGATATTAATTTTCAAAAATTAACGTTTGATATGTCAAGTCGTGTATTTCCTATTTACATACAATGGTGGTGAATTAGGGCTGTTCTAGTTTTCATCTTAAGGGGCTGCAGTGGCCACCATCTTGGATAATTGAGTTTTGCTTTCATGTAATATTTTTTAATTCGATATTATATTGTACTAAAATAAAGCACAATTAAAATTATTGCATTGTGACAGGTAGGTTGTGCAAAAATGCCCCTGTTTCAAAGATTCATAAAAAAAATATCTGAACTAACCTAACCACGACTTGATGAATATGATTTTACAATGCAAAGTATTTTACAAAAACGGACAGAGAATTTTTACTGCATAATGACGTAAATTTGTGAATAGAAAATTGTACATTTAGTACAAGTAACTTCAAAATTGCTGAAATTTAAAACAAAAAATTACTACATTTTTAGAATTGCACCGAAAAAATGCATGTCACATGGCACTTCAGCTTCAAAATAAAGATAGATGCAAATTTTGTGTCTTTCAAAATGTGGAATATTCCTGTTAAAAGTTATGCAGGTAACAAGAAAACGCGTTTACTCTTTTAACATAAAATTCGCGTACCTTTCAATTAATTGTACTGTCAGTACGTAACATTTTCATTTAGATTCTGTTTTTTTTACATTCGGTACCTTGAAACATAATATTTTTAACACGTTAATATTCTGCACTGCACGATTAAGTTGTTTGTCTAGTTCGGGTGTATATGTAAAATATAGCACTCAGAATCAGTGTAAATTTTGCTACTAGCACTCAATATGATGTAAAAAGAAATTTGGTGAAACATCGCCAATGAATTTAGATTTTAATGTATTGTGTAATACATATATAATAATATGGGGAGAAATTAATCGTTAATCTAGTTCTGCATATTATGTAGGCTACCTATGAGAAGTTTTGGGGAAACATGTTAATGTCGTAATTTTCAAAAGTAATAACATTTCCAATATGCATATTGTCATTCGTTTTTGTATTATGGGTTTCAGTAAAAAAACGAATACATTTACGGAACTTGTTTCTGTTTTAAAGGAAAAATTGCTATTTACAGTATAAAGCTATCGTAGATGAAAGTAAGCATGCAAAGAACAATTTTCAACTGTACGAGCATGTATAGGTATCAAGAAATTCTTAATAAATACTAAGCCATGTTGTGCGTTTAAGCGGCCTATAACTGGTAAAGAAACTACGTGAATATTGTGATGTAGCTCATTTGATTTCATACTGTCGAACAAAATGTATTGTTATCACTAATATTGCATACATTAAACGCAAAATCGCAGAAAATAAAAAATAACACATTTTTTGAGTAACATAAGACGTGTAGTAGCCCTGTTTTACAGTTTTGAACATCATAACACGTCGTCCTGTTTTAAATGGCCATTTATCTTGTTCTGTCTCACTATTTTCTAAGTTTATGTTTGAAACTGTACAAAACACCGGTTCCTTGTCCGTTAAAAAATTTAATATATAACCAATATGTAACAAAACGTTTGTAGTGTAATTTTAAATAAAACATATTTATGGACTCCCATTTCACTAGATGCATTTTCGACGGTTTAATGGACGCGGTTTCTTTATCTATTTGTCGGTAATGTTTTATCTGGCTATTGTTTTCTACCTTTTTTGATTATTATTGCGGTTTTAGGTGAATAAAAACAAGGTTTTATCACTTTCCATAAGCCAATGATGAACTGAGTTACTGACTCCCACGGGCGTGGCTAGTAATCGTACAGACCCGTCACTCTAGCGCGGCCGATTCAATAAGTTGAAGAAGAGTTAATGGCACCCCGCCTGGGGCCCACTTCACAATGTTTACAAGACTTGTAAGTTGTAAGGAAATGCTCATGACTTGTGAACTTATGTTTCATAATAACTTTACAAGGCTGAATATTTTACAAGTAAATACTAAAAGTTTATTAGTGAATTTCCACTAGTTTACAAAGGACCTGATTCACAATCCAGACAAAAGTATACAAGTTACTAATGTTTACTTGTAAATTAAACAGAATCATCACCAAGCTCAGTGCTCTAATAAACTTTTTATAGTGGGCATATTTTGTGTTATTTACCAAAAGTAGAAATGTTGACTAGTAGTTAGAGTGAAGAAGAAAATAATTTTATAGACCGTCGAAGAAAACAATTTCGGCCAATAATAAATAATGATTTCACATGTATTTACGAATTCAATGAGAGATTTCGTATGAGTAGTGAAACTATGGAATATCTTGAGCAAACCATAAGTCAGCAGTTACAACATGAGACAGGGAAAAGTTGTGCACTCACCCCTAAGCAACAGCTGCGTGCAACATTACATTGGATGGGTACTGGTTGTCAATACCACACAATAAGTGATATGCATGGTATTTCCAAAGCATCTGTTTGTCTGTCGCTGTGAACACAGGGTTGTTAATGCAATTAATGAAACTTTATTTCACACAATAATAAAGTGGCCATCACTGTAATACAGGCATTTCATGACGTAGCTGGATTTCCTCATGTGTGTGGGATGATTGATGGATCATTAATACATATAGATGCACCTCATGAAAATGAACAACATTTTGTAGACAGAGAAGGGAAACATTCCATTAACTGCATGTTCGTATGTGGTCCTGATTTAATTTTTTATTATGTAAGTGCAAGGTGGCCAGGCAGTGTGCATGATGCTCGTGTTCTCATAAACAGCACTCTATGCACACGAATGGATGATGGCTGGCGACCATTCCCTCAAGCCGTGCTTCTCGGTAAAAGTGCATATCCGCTGAAAGATAGGATTATACCTCCCATACGCAGGAACCCTGTAAATGAAGCTGAAGCAGAGGTCAATCGTAGACATAAGAAAACTGGAAGGCTAATTGAAAATGTGTTAGGCATACTGAAGGAGAAGTTTCCTTGCTTTAATTATTTGCGTGCGGAGCCAGTCTTTGCTGCAAATGTGGCGAAGTGCTGTATATTACTGTGTAATATTTTACGTACTGACCATGTTCTGCAGCATGAGACGCATTGACGGCCATGAAAATGTTGATGGTGAGGTAATGGAAGGAGAGGAAGGTGCAGAGTATGAAGCAGCAAATGGGGCACAAAATCGATTACATGAACTAATAAACTATTTTAATTGAAAAAGATGTGTACACTTAAGTAACACGTGACATTAACGAAAGCTTGTATTTCAAAAAAAATTCTAATTTTGTTTTTCATTAGTGTTATCGCCTTCTATGAACAGCACATGCGGCAACTGTTCACCTACATAAACTGAAGATGATATATCATTTGTTGCTCTCTGTAGTTCAAGTTTAGCCTTTTCAATTGTTAACTTAAAGTGTTCTATTTGCAATTTCAGTTTCTCTTTCTTCAGTTCTTCATTTTAATTACACCCATTTCCACCATTGTTGGCTGAACCTGAAACAAAACCAACAGCAACCGCAAACAAATAGACATCAAATTGTGTACAAGAGTTTCCCTGTAGCCTAGACAACATAATATATGTAGTAAGGCTGAGATTACCAAAAATAATAATCTTATTAAAAAATCACTTTTCTATGTGTGGACTAACGACTTTATAGTTCCTCAAATCATGTAGACCTAAGTTATTTCGGTATTGACATTAGAGGAACGTGAAATGTGACACATTTTATTTTGGATACATGTCGCGCTTCTCCCGTACCACATAAGGTACCAAATTTAAAACCATTTCCTATTGGTTAATGTTGTTACACTTCACTGCAAGTATTCAGTAATTCTTAATACGCCGGCTGAAAACATTAATTCGTACTATTTTTATAAACGTAATATTAGTATTAAGATTTACCTTGTTTGGCATGTCTCCCCAACTGATCACATTTATTTCCTCGTGCATCAGAAGTTGTTGCCACAAACAAGTTGCATCCTACTTCGTCTTCCTTTGTCCCTCTAACTCGTCACATTTTCTTTTCAATGAATTAAAATCTGGCACAGACGAGCAACATGTTACTTCTACTACAGGTTCGTCAATGTCGAATGTTTCCGTCACTGCTACACCACTTACAACTGGGGAATCCTTCCCAATAATGTCTAGCACTAAATTGTCAACTTCATTCTTATTATTTTTACCTTCCTCTGCTCCGGTTTTCCTTGCATTGTCTACTTTCACCTGCAACACAAATAATTAACAATTACGCCCTACATTGCGTTATTTTTATTAATATGGTCAGTATCATGAAAATTGTAAAACAATATTTACGGCGGAATTACCGAAACAAATTTAGCTTACTTGTGTCCTATATAACTGTAACTAACATTATTTCCTATATAACTGTAACTAACATTATTGTTATGGAATGCATATATGTAACTGTGGCATATGTTAATTTATAAATATTAAGTAAATATGCTACTTACCATTGTACTTTATGTTTGACCAAAGTACGTCTCTTGTATGCATCTAGTATTTTCTATTTGCTACTAATCCAACTGCTTGTGCGATGTCATGTACTTCCTTCCATTTTGCACGTTTCATTTCTTTTGTTATTTGTGAAGAGAACGCACCAAATAAAGTGACCTTTTTTCTTTGATTTTTATTAAAACTGCAATTTTTCTTTCATTAATTACACTGTACGGTGGCATGTTCTATCTGAAGCTGACAACAGATAAAACAGAATTTTGAGGTTATGTTATTGATGATAACTTGTAAAGTTTCAGCGCAATCACAATGTGAGGAGTCAAGATATAATTCAATTGCTTTGATTTATTTCGTTAGCAATTCATTTCTGCTGCAACCTTACAGTGGACAGAGTATATATTTTCAGTACAGAAAATAAACACGTCATTAATTTTACTCCAGTGGTAAATCCATGCATTGAAATATGTGTGAAAATAAATGCATTTTGTTGATTGATTCAATAATTAACAACATATATTTACCATCTGTGTGCATTTGCTGACAGATTGATAGCTTAAAGGATGTTATATATAGACTCATGAACTGTACAACATGTGTTCTATTTGCTCTGCAACTTAAACAATAACAGCATCTTAAGACTTCTATTATTCCGTTTAAACTCTACCATTTCGCATCTACACTATTGTTCCTTATAATTATATTTAATCATTTTATCTCTACTCTGTATTCCACCTCTACACTATAATTCAATTATACTCCATCATTTCATAATTGTTATATCCTCCTACCTCTGTTCTATCATTCCACCACTACTTTGCTCAATCCAACACTACTCTATCGCTGTATTATACGCATATAATAAAAGACTTAGACCACACTTCCCGGTCTCACCATGTATCATGCTACATAATATTTACCGTCGAAACACAAGACCTAGTCTGACCTGACTTCACCACGACCTAGCCTGGCCCGACCTAACATGGCTGGACCCCGTATGACCTGTACAAACTTGTTCAAATTCTACGATCTAGTGCATATCCATCGCGACCAATCCGAGCCCCAACCAAAGCTAACTTAAAATAAAATACAGCAAGCACGCCCAACACACATTCATATTATTTCATCGATTTGTACATACTTCTTACTCCATTAATTTTGAAAACCTAGCCTCAGAAGCGAACCATGTTCCAGGTCCTCACTTGCGCCACTTTGACTGATACAGCATAGCTAGACTCCATCTTCCGACACATCCGATTTAGAGTTTTTTTGTTCTATCTGCATTCATCTACTGTTTCAATACATCCGCGATTTGTCTTATCACTACAGCACTAATTATGTTCCAAACGCTACCATTAATGGAGATAATCAGCATCTCAGACCTCTTTCGGTTTTACAGAACATTTGAGTGCACAATCCACACCAACCCATCTGTAACATTCATAGCATTAAATTTACCCAGTGAAACCATTTCAAACCTACAAAAGCCTTTCACTTTAACACCAGCAGTATCAGTATAAATTAACGTTCTTCACCTAGTTATCTCAACCCTCCTCCTACCCAGACTGGTTTAGTTATTTCGTGAACTTTCAACTAAATCACTGTGCAAGCATATAAAATTTATATTAGGTTCTGCAGTTTCCCTCAGTTGAACATGTTTTACACTGATAATACAATAACTATATATTTTACTTCTTGTTTTTTTGCGCTTGAAAGGATATTTTTACTAAAATAAAATTCAGATTAAATACATTTATACAGTATTTTATTTTCATTAGCACACACGGTCGTATTTCAACACTATAAAAACTGAAAAAAAAAAAAAAAAAAAAAAAAAAACATTGCATTAGCTACACATTCAGTACAAACTAGTATGTACAGATAAAAACACTCAACATTACAGTTTCCAAGTTCTCATCATAACTTGCTGGTTAACCGCCTTTAAATTAGGATGTGTTCGTAATTTGTACACATCGTTTTGCAAAATAACATCCAGGTTTACAAATTAAGTTGCATTTGTTTAAGTTATAGTTGTCTGCTGATACATAGAGACAAGATATTTATTTATTAAGCGACCTCAACACACTTGTTCTCAGTTCCAGATTATTAATCGAATCCAGGGTCCAGCCCGACCTTTTGAAAACCGTCTCTTCTTCCTCTTCACATATCTTGTGTATACTTTTCTCAACAGCATTCTCGATTTCATATACATTATAAACAGGAATATTCGATGTCTTGAATGCTTTTCTGTTGTATTCATGAGCACACAGCGTTGGTTATGTGTAGCTACAATCCAATCATATAGCTAATATATTTTAAAGCACCGTGTTTTTCCACTTCGTCTGTAAGTTGGTTTATAATATTTTCTGCCATACTTGCTAGGAACGAGAAAACATCTTAGGACGGACTAAAAAAATTTGGGCCAAAATGATATTTTAGACTGCTCTAGAAGGCAGATTGCTTCGGAAAAAAGGCCATTTATGTTAGGCTTCACCTCATCAATTACAAACTTTAGTTGCGAATAAGACCAGGCGACGAGATCATTGGTATTACGGACGAGGTACACTTTCGCTCAGCTTGACTGCATTTCTTCATATCGAATTCACAAAATGAAGGTTGAATCTTTTGTTATACGGTGCTAATATAGAATAGTATTTACAGCTTTTCCAGTGCTTCTTTAAATTATCCAAGCGAGTGTACTGTTGGTGGCTCTTATCACAATAGTAAACCCTACGGATGGTACTCCTCTCACAATTATTCGTCTCATGTCTTCTTGCATCACGTTCGTATGCAAATGTCTTGTTGCAGTATACGCAATGATGCCTTACCAGAGAGCTGCCATTTGCATTTGTCGTTGACTCTTCGCACTTCTTTGGTACATGCAGCAGATGATGCTTTACAGTCAATATAAGAAGGCTTTTACATATTTTGAGGTTCCTTTTCAACTTACTACGCTGCACAAAAAGAGATTAAAAATGTTCACGCGGTATCATAACACGCTCTACATTCTGATAACATCCAGCTTTATGCTGTCGAGTATTGTAATTTTTAGCGAAAATCTTCTTACAGGAATGGCATGAATAGCTAACTGCAGCGAGATCCATCTTCAACCAACAACACATGTTGTTCTGCCGATATGTTCTCTTTAAAAACTGAGGAGCAATTGAGCATTTTTGGGATACAGCTGAAGCTGTAACTATTTAACAATAGCATATTTGCCGCACACTCTGCACATAGCTCCGCATGTATGCTCTACACTTTCTTCATACTCAACTTTATCTATTTACAAACTCTGCATACCCCTACCCTCAACGAGCATTTATTTTTCTTACATTTCATTATGTTTATCCCAATTTGAAATTTCCCATTTCACTTATATACGATGTTTAATATTTTTTATCTTATGTTAGATTTATATATTGTATTTCCCTACTAGGACTTACATGAATCGTGCCTTGTGTAGGGTCTACATTATTTTCTATACTTTGAGACTTAAATATTCTTCGCTTCCATTTCTTTAACAACTTTCAAGTCACAGGATCCGAATTGAACCATACAGTTAGCTTACACCTTACCATTTGAGACGCTCCCCTGCCCCGAGGGAAAGGGTGACGTTACGTTTGCCTCACCCTCTATATGCAACATAACTCTCCTAACCATCTTAGATCAATCTGGTCAGGTAGCCCCTCATATTGTCGAAGTATACTTTGGAGCAGTTTGCCAACACAAAGATACACAAAGTTCAAATAAAACACTAATTTAATGCGGGCGCTAATTTGAATACAGCAACTCGGACATTCTTCGTGGGTTTACAATATCGCGTTCTGAATCAGGCAAGTCACTTAACTCTATGCAATGACGTGGTAGCCTCAGCAGCGTTGCAAAACAGTTTACAGGCTAGACGCATCTGCCTGACGGAGACCTGGCAGGGCGAGATATATGCGGAGCGCTTAATTTGCCTGGTGAATAATACAGCGACTAAACGCATCTGTTCAACGCCTACTTGGTACATTTTTGCCGGCGTGTCACATCAGCTGACGGCCCGCGAGCTGACGGGCGCCCTAGCTCAGCGCCGGCCACACTCCCCAGTTCGACCGCCTCGAAGCCGCGGCGTCGACCGTGCACTGAGAAAAAAATTTTGTTGGTGCAAACAAAACTTGTTTGAATCAACCAAATCATTTGTTTGCATAGGGGCAAAGAAATATTTGTTTGCTCGTACCAAATTATTTTGTTCCCTCGATTTGTTTGAGGCAAATATATGAATTTTGTTAGCAGTACCAAATATTTAGCTGATCATAAAAATATTTCGTTGACTAAAAAAAGCTGTAGCCGCGCCGGGATTTGATCCATTATCCCTTCACTTAACACTTGCAACGCATGACCAAACCAACTAAGCTACGAATGCTTCCACGAGAATTAGAGTGTTATTTCTATAGGAATAGTTACGTCGTGCACCGCAGGGCCGCAGCACAAATGAGTCGTGGAGCTGCAGTGTTTTTTCAAGTTTATAGCATTATCTTTTGTGATCAATCGAATTATCCACTTTGAAATTTTTATAGCTAAAATTAAGATACTAGAATTATGCTGATTAACAGTTTAGACGTCCTACTTGCCGCACAAACTTATATTTTGAATGTTGAGGTTTACGCACGCCAGCCTGCCTTCTTCCGCAAGTCAACCAAATGTATTTATTTTCGCCAACCGAATCATTTAGTCCATCGAAAAAAAAATTGTTGGTTCAAAGCACTTAACTTATAACTAACAATATTATTTTGTTGACAAGTTGTAACGAGTTGTTTGTTTACACAAAATATTTATTCGACATCCTGTAGTAACCAAATATACGTTTGGCACAAACAAATGGGCAACATGCCGATGTGATAAATACTGTCTATATTTCAAGGGGCGCATTCTAACACAACTATAAGAGTATCTACACAACGTTTTTTGCATAAAAATCTGTGTGGAGCAAGTTATTTTGAATTGAAAGTAGCTATTTACGCGGCGATTATCACGTGACAGCGAAACGCGCCCGCATTGGCGTGACGTCACTGACCAGGCACGGCTCGCTTCGCCGGCGCGGCGCCGGGTATGATTGTTGGCCGGCACGTTGTGCAAATGTGGCTGTAACTCGTACCTACCGTTATAGACTTATTAGTAGAGGTACGATTATTTCGCGTATTGATTCTAGGTCAGGTTGAACGTCAATAACGTATACTTCACTCCTCCTTCTGTGATTAGACGAGAGCTGTTTCAACACACATTTGACGACTGCAAGCCAGTTATAAATAAGGAAACAAGTCGTGGGGATATCACGTGCTACACGTTTGTACTGTTAGAAGCCAAGGGATATTCGACTTCAGCCAGTACACATATAGAACTGAGAAGTCTAGGCTGTTGTCACATGAATACGCGAAATACTCGTGCCTCTACTTATTAGTAAGAAACGGAGAAAGGTTTTGTAAAAGCACAGTCGGATAACTTACCGCAAGTTGATACTTTCATGGTATTAAATTATTTCAACTCTAATTACTTTGATGGCGCGGAAACAAGAGGAGTTAAATTACAAAGGTAAGTATCCAAGCTTTACACACGCGATCGTTAGCAGTACATGTACAGCGTAAATAACAATCTACGTGTAGGGCCT
>PNEQ01057816.1:0-49491 GCA_003012365.1 Medauroidea extradentata | reverse complement strand
AAATATCAATTTAACTAGCTAGGAGGAGGCAGAATTTAACTAGGCACCCTGTCCAAAGAGAAACTAAGATTTAGATTAAAGGTTAACAGTCAAAAGTAAATAAAAATAAGTAAATACTGGATCACAACAATAGACTAAGCAAAGTAAATAAACAAACAATTAAGTAAACAAACCAGCTACCTATAGCCAAATGCTATAGTGCCTTACGTGCGCACATGCACCTCTGCTTTGTGGTCAGTGATTGGATGCCTCAACATACAACGTCTGAGGTTAAACCCGCAAATCACAGACGTGTTATGTCACAGTTATCCGTGCACTGATTGGCACAGTCAAATTAATAATAACTCTGTACAAAAACTCTGCCAACAATCATGAAGTTGAACTGCAGGTGTGCACATAAGACACTAAAGTGGGGCAAAAAAATTTCCGCGAAAACTACCGGGCCCAAACAATAGGCGTATGCTCTGGCAATTAATTCTTATTCTGCACATAATAGTTTTAGTTATGGGTCGTAATCGTGCATGGATGAGTATTTTTTGTACTAATACCAAAATCCCTTCTGTTTGAAACTTGCTCAATGCACCTCTGTGTTTAGGTTGACTGGCCATTTCACAGAGTATACTATTAATGATGTGCCAATAACGTTTATAAAACTCATAAGGTATTTTATCTATTCCTGGTGATCGGGCATTAGGAGTGCGTTGTACTACACTGTTTAATTCACACTCGTCAAGTACACCTGTGAAGTCGCGAATCGTCATTTAGTGTTGCGCGGCATTCCTCGACAAAAATTGTGCCAGTATCCCAATCTATCTGATGTTCCTTGTATAATTCACCTTGCAATGAGCGAAAACCATTTATTTCATTCGTGTAGGCCTATATTTATATGGCGCCGTGGGTTGTCTGTATTAGGCCTAAGCTGATGTGCCGGTTGTACTTCCTTTTAATTCTCTCATGAGAGAGCGAATGTTTATTTCTTAACGAGTTTTGATAGTCGTGAAATCCAAGGCGTACCTCCCTATTCGCTGTGTAATGTTGCGTTTCAGAAGATGCGCCGTCGATCGGGCATTTGGGATGGAAGCGGAGTGGGCGTTTCCGCAGTGCATATTCGTATATATAGTAAAAGTTTGCTGTTCCCGCCGACACAGGTGTCAAGTGATACTGAGAAACTCTACATATTCCTTCTTTCCCACCATTCAGTAATGTCAGTGTATTGGCGTTTCATTTTCTGCCGCTGTTCCCATTTCGTTCGTAAGTCGTCGTCTACTTCTTGTTGTCTTCGTAAATTGGTTTGTAATCGCCGGAATTTCCGATCAGGCATTAGGGTAACAAATGTCCCGTCGTGTATGTGAAACGTAAAATCTGTCAAGGCAAGAGCTTGACGCACAGCCATTTATGAGAAGTTAGAGCCGGGACTCGCAATGTCTACAACTTCATTAACCGCTATAGCTGTCTTTCAGAGCTGTGTTTATTGGTTATATGCCGCCTACTTAATCTTAGGAACTTTATATCTTCCCCATCCAGTATAATCATTTTTTCGTCGACATTAAGGAACGGGGCAATGTCATTGCGAAAGAATTCCTGCCTGAATGGCCGGAGGAGCATAAACATTTACGTAATGACCGATCATCGGACTGCCATAATCACCTTGAACAAGGGTCGATGTAAGCATGCCGGAAATTATTCGGCGTGAAAGGTGTTCACGTATTAATTATTTGGTAGCCGAGCAGGAGTAACTTCTTTCAACAATAAAGCATCAATAGTGTGAACCCGTACTAGATATAAAGCATGATATTTGTGAGGTGTGTTTCTATGGTACAAATATTAACCGTCGCGTATATAACTACTCGTACCATCACAAGGGTCCACGGTGGCTGAAGGGTCAGACTCCTCGCCTCCCACCAAGGCGATCCAGGTTCGATTCCCCGCGGGGTCGGTCCCCGTATTTTCGCAAGTGAGAATCGTGCCGGACGATGCCACTGGCCGGCGGGTTTTTGTCGGGGATCTACCTTTTCCCCCGCTCAATTCATTCCGGCATTGTTCCATACTCACATCATATCACCCCTCACCAACGCTAAAGACCTCGATGCTAAGCGCTGACCAAAATCTCTCACTTACTCGTACCATCACTGACGCAATCATGTCCGGGTCTGATTGTGACTTAACATCTTTTAGTTGCTGAATGGCTTGTTTCGCTACATTACGCGAGTAGTGACGTTGTAAACGTGAGCTTTCCAGAATAACTACCTGGGCTACGATCGCCGTGCCGTGGTTTGTTTCCTTTCGCTCACTGTTCTTTCGTGTTTCTGCCAAGTTGTTTTGTCCACCGCCTGATATGATGCGTGTCCAGTTGTGTCACGTGGTCGTTTCTGTGACGCCAGATCTTTTAATGGCACGGAATCTTCACGCTGATCCATGTCGGCGTGTTCTGTTTGTGAAAGAATGAGAGCCTTGTGTGCGACATTGTCACTGATGGAATTGTTCGTCCCTTAATGTGTGTGTCGTGACTGTTGTTAATGACGTCTAACTAGCTAGGCCCAACTGCGGCGCGCTCTTTTTTGTGCCAGCAGTGGTAAAGTGGGGCACTCGCTCCGGTTATGTCCGGTCTTACAGCAATTACTACATGTTCGTGGTTGTCCTTCACACGTGACAGAACCTTCGTGACCGTCTACTGTTAACTGTAATGGAACGTGGTGTTCTATTTTAATTATTCGGCAACCTCTTTGACATGACATTTTTGTAACATCCCCACAATTCGTCCGTCAGTGTATTTGCCATAAGATGTAAAAAGCGCAGCTAATATATTTTCTTTGCGAACTTAAACCGGAAGGTTGACCACACGCACAGTTTTGAGTTGTCGATCGTCAGTTCTATTTCTACAGAGATGGACTCTCAATAAGATGTTTTGACCTGCGACATTCCACTCTTGACGCCCACGATCCGTTCGCGGCGGAGCCTGGACGTTAACTTGGTGAAGATGCATCTCTGCCGGCCGTCCAATTACACAGCCACCAGCTTGTCCTCTTGTATTTCAAGTATCTCGTCTAACCGTCGTAATAAATCCAGTGCAGGGGGCTTTGTGGGATACTCAACGTATAGTGTGTTGACTTGCGAGAGTTGTTTGCGAAATTCACTCACGGGCTCGCGAATAGCCTTGGCTTCCGCGAACATCGCATTCCACCTGCGTAGCCCAGTGTGTTGTATTTCCAGTACTATGACGTTCAGTGGCATTCCTAAAAGGTAGCTATGCCCACGCCCCGAGTCAAAGAAGGGGGCCCCGGAAAAAAATTAATTTTTAAGGTGCAAAATGGTGCTATTTAAGGCATATCCTAAAAAATTGAATATACCACTTCAAAAATGTGTAATATTTTACCGATAAAACACGTGGTCAAGGGGGGGCGGGCCCCCTAAATACCTCCCTCCTGGATCCGCGACTGGTAATGATACTACGTGCAAGGAGGCTTTGTTATTAGCTTGGCAAGGGACTATTTTCGCAGCTAGTAGAGTTGGTATCGGTAAGGGGTCAAATTTATGCAGGTGCTACTAGCTATGTTCTGTTTTCGAATCGACGTTTTCTCCGTAAGCACCACGATAAATTTAACTTAACACTACCAGAGCAACAAGTTGAGGAGATTTTCCATTGCCATACTCTTCATGTTCGACGGCTTGGCTCAATCGTTAGATTAATTGATTGAAGATGTTTTGGCCAGCACAAGGTCTGGTGACCAAATCACAAAGTTGGCAATTCTGCTTTCAAGTATAACCAAACCACACCGTGTTAGCATTTCCGAAAACCATGTTACTTTTTCTTCTTTCAGCCAATTTGAATTTTCCTGTCACTTTATAACATTAACGTAAATCCCTGGGTACATAAATAAGAGATTATATACTGTATCCCAATTTAAAAAGTTCATGTCTGAGGCCACACTAACCAAAACATTTGCTAATTATTGTGAACAAATTAGTCTTCAAAAACTCGCATTACCACAAACAGCCCAAATATCGTTAGCTCTACTTGCCCAAGGACGTCCACCCCCATGCGAACGAGGTGCATCAAATGTGACTGCAGTTTCGCTTCTTCGTGGGATGTCCGTGAAGTGATAGCAGGCGAATCGTAACACAGCCCAATTGTTAACACCTTTCCTCCAAACTAGGTCAAGGGCCAAAACAACAGATCAGTTTGGCATGTTTACAGGCATATCAACATGTCTGCGACAATAAACTGCATGGCCAAATGCGGGATGTGTTGAGTCATCCTGTTTTTACAGGCAGAAGGGAACAATGCAGCAGAAATCCATCACAGAATGAGCATTCTGTACGGTGAAAACTTGAGTTATAGCGTGGTGCGGGAGTGGTGCCGTAAGTCCCATGAAGGTCATATTTATGTTCATGACGAATATGGCCAGGTAAGGAAGTTAACTAGCGACAGATGAACTGGTGAAGCGTGTGGATAGAAATATTCGTGAGAGGCGTCGATTCACGATTACAAAACTGTCCGAAGAATTTCAGCACATTTCACGGTCAGCTCTGTACACCATCGTTACAGACGAACTGGGATACAGTAAACTTTGTGCACGATGGGTAACCAAGCTGTTGTCTGACCTCAACAATGAGCGACGAATGGTATCGGCCTCGTCATTTCTGCTGTGGTAAACAGGCAACGTATAGAATAGATTCTGAACCAATTTGTGACAGGAAATGAAACCCGGATTCATTTCAACAATGAAGATACGAAAGTTCAGTCACAACAATGTTATGGATGCACATCCATTCTCCAAACAATTCGAAAAAGTTTAAGCAGACATTCGGTACCACGAAACTGATGGCTACAGTGTTCTAGATTCACCAAGATGTGTTACTGATTGATGTCATGGAGCCGGGGACATCCATCAGTGCTGCTGTATACTGCGAGACATTACGGAGGCTACAGCAATCGATCCGTAACAAACAGAGGAATGCTGACATTGGAGGTCGTCTTGCTTCATGACAATGCACTACAGCATAGTGCGGTCGTAATCCAACAACTGCTTGCAAGTTTCCGATGGGAAGTGTTTGCCAACCCTCCTTACAGCCCAAATTTGGCACCGTGTGACTTCCACCTTTTTCCAGACATTATTAAAGTAACTAAAAGAAAGGACGGCACTGCCAACAGCTATGACGAACTGCGGGACACTGTACCAACATGGTTCAATAGGCAGGCGGCAACTTAATTTGCAGTGGGTATTGGAAATATGGTGCACCAGATCAAGTGCGTCAATCTATGTGGTGATTATGTTGCAGGTAAGGTAATTTGAACTTTATGTCTCATCGACAGCGAGGTCATCAGAGACGGTGACACAAAACTTCAACAAGTACAGGAGCTGGGAGAGTCGGCCATGGCCTTTGTTAAGGACCCATCCCAATATTCACCTGGAGCGATTTCGGGAAACCATGGAAAACTGAAATCAGGATTACCAGAGCCGGAAATCGAACCCGGGTCCTACCGAATGCGAGTACAACGTGTTACCGTTGCTCCACCTCGCTCGGTGTGATTATGTTTAAAAGTAGCTGAAAGATGAATACATAATTTTACAATAAATGTATTTTACAATTCATTCCCGATTTTTAAAAACTTATACAATTCTGAAAATAATAACTGTCGTACATACATATTACTAAAAAAATGTACTATCATCACAATAGACTGTTGACAAAGTGTGCACTACTTATATTTTTCTTCCAACCAATTCGCAATTTTCTTTAATATTTTTTACGTGAAGACTTTCCTGCGACTGAAAACCACTGTAAAATTGCATAACTATCAAAATGTAACATCTTTAGCCCCGATAAAATACTGTTCTTTAATATTGTAAGTGTTGAGAGTGCTCAGTTTCAAGTGAACAGACACTATTGGAAACAATTCAACTTAGCACACTCCTACACGTCGTTGTAGCAAATTTAAAAATTATTTTTGTAGTGTATGAGTTGTACGCCCTTAATTTTTTAAGGTTCGCTTAGTTGTATTTTGCTATAGGCTTTGAAATAAACTGCGTAACAGGATACAATTTCCTGACCGCAAAGCGCAGAAGCAAACCAATTTCTTGCAGGAAGTGGCACGTTTTTCCTATTGTATTATTATCGCAACAACAACTGTGTGCATTTCTTTCGGAAAATAGTACATTATAGGCGTTTGCAACAATAGAAATATTTTTCTTATTTACGACACGAGCATTAAATGTTTATAAAACAAAGTAATTTTATGAACAAAAGGGTGGCCACCCTTATTGTTTCCATGAAGGGAAAATGGTTTATTTATTTACAGGATTAAGCCCTCAAATACCTTAACACTGCTACAAAATCGTAACTTAACTCCGAGCCTTTATCAGGTATTTTCCCAAAACACTATTTTCAAGAGCTAATGACTCCCTTAATTCTTACTGTCTTTAGTACATTATCAGTTCATTTGCACCAAAAAATAATTAATGAATGAGAGATTTTGGTCAGCGCTTAAAATCGAGGTCTTTAGAGGTGGTGAGGGGTGAGGAGGGGTGAGGGGTGACACGAGGCGAGTATGGAGCAGTAACAGAATGAAGTGGCGGGGGAAAACGGGAGATTCCCGAGAAAACCCGCCGACCAACGGCATCGTCCGACACGATCCCCACACACAAAAATCCGGGCACCGTCTCCGCCGGGAATATAACCCAGACCGCCTTGGTGGGAGGCGAATGGTCTGACCACAGCGGCCACCACCAAACAATAATTTGTGGTCTGAATTGTACTGCGAAGTAAACCCGTGTCTAGCTGCACGTACATATCAAACTAAATAAACGCATTGTTTGGTTTCTAACGCAGTTACTTTTATTAACTCGGACAGACAATATCGACACGACACAGAAACATCATTAGTTACTATGTGTAAACAAGCACTTCATCGGTAAAATACATTTCTGATTATAAAATTGGTTCCTGAAAACAACAATTTTAAATTTAATTTATGACTGAAAATGTTTATATCCAGTTTGCTAGAAAGTGTCGTCTGTAATATCTTACTTTTTCACGAGGAATCAACCCCCCTCCCTTCCTCTCTCTTCAATTTTGGGTTATCAATTTTCTTCCAGTCTATATTTACGTACATCG
The DNA here is from genome assembly GCA_003012365.1 of Medauroidea extradentata. Classification (NCBI taxonomy): domain Eukaryota; kingdom Metazoa; phylum Arthropoda; class Insecta; order Phasmatodea; family Phasmatidae; genus Medauroidea; species Medauroidea extradentata. Next base: position 42,375 of record PNEQ01057816.1, on the reverse strand, counting down.
ACCAGGCAGGCAGCTGAGTTACTGGCGACTGGATACTTCTCAGCAGTCCCGCATTATAGGAAGAACAGCTTACATGAAATGAGGGGCTCAGAACCATAATAAACCAAGTCCACATTTTTCAGTTTTGAAGGTAGGTTGTTTATGGATTTCGCAAACCATTTCTTTTTCCCGCTGCAAAAGTAAATACGCCCTTTCTTAATTTTCTAGCTACCAAAATGACATCATTGTGAACGTTGGCAGATTGAAGTTCAGGCTACAGACAAAGCTTCATAGTGTTTTTTTATTTAGTTCTAGATGGACTTTATTTACTATGGGTGCGAGTTCCTCAATGTGTGTCAGGCAAGCCATAAAACCTGTTCAATATATTTGTCTGAAACACTCATGTAGGCGATCATTCATGTTCCGCAGTAGGTTTTGCACTAACACGGGCATATTACAGAGTAACTGAACTCAACCCTGGTATCCGCATACAGCGAAAACAATTGGCTGTAAGTTCGGAAATCATGCAGTCCAGTTGTTTTTTCTAAGAAGCGGGACTTTTAGAACAGCCTGTACAGCCGCGCGGAGAGCAGTTCAACCAAAACAGTTATCCCGCGTGTACACATCACTTCCTGCGTGTTTCACCGCGGCGCGCGGCGTCGTGGCTTCTATTAACGGGCACATTCAGCAGGCAAAGCGATGCTAGTAACTGCTGCGAGCCAGCAATGTATATTCGGCAGAATTAGCTGCGGAAACAGTGCGCCAGCTATTGTAGGGTGGATTGTTTGGATTCGTTTCGTTTGAGTATTAAACCATGGAGGGCGTTTTACGAATTTCTGTTATTGAAAAATTACAGTACAATGAAGAAAATGACAACATAAATATAAATATGGCCGTGGTAGAGAACTTACCGTAGTTCGCTTATGAAATGTCAGCATTCAACATTTGAAAAACTTTATATCAGGAAATGAAAACACAAAGAATTTTTGCCACTTGCCAAGTTAATGTGAAAATCTTCATTTACAATAATATAAGTTATCGCAACCATGGAATACAGTTTACTTATTTGCGACGCCATATTGCCTGTTCAAAACACACCAGTCAGCATGCTGCGAACTTGCAACCAGTATTTCTCCGCTACGGCTGCTGTAGAAGCGCTGCAGTACAATCATGACGGCTGAAACCACTACTGTAGCGCTTTGCCTGCTGAATATCCGAATGTTCTGAATGCGCGGTACATTTACCCTGCCACACCTCACGTGTGTATTTCTCTGTTGTTTGTCCCTCCCCAGCTCACAAATTCATTAAGTAAACGAGCACACGCCCATCTGACACAACGCGGCGAAGAGACACGGCACGAGAAATGCTAACAGTTTGTCGAGTAAATGTTTGCCTTTGCGTGTCCCCACCAGTATGCTACGTTATGTCTCGTCCTATTACAACTTGGGCGCTCCACCCCGCTACTGGCACTACAAATGCTACCTGGACATTAGGGTGCGTACACACAGGCGAGCAGAGTGATTCGCGAATAGTCCGTGAGCCGCTCGCAACGTGTTCGCGGTAAAATTAGTTTCAACGAACTTCCAGCGATCCACTGGGCAGTCGAACCAATAAAGAGCCTAGAACGGGCGGATGATAGTCGACTGACAGCAAGGAAGGTTCGCGAGCACTGTCCAAACACACGAAACTGCGCCGAGGGTGTCCAGATAAGCGCTGCGAATCCCTTTGTGTTCGTCGAAATAACCGACGTCCTTCGGATCGTCGCGAGCGGCTGACGAGCGGTTCGCGAACCGTTCAGCTCAGAAGTGTGTACGCGGCCTTAGATATAACACTCTACAATTATGTCACAGAAAATACAGTGCACTTGTGAGAGTAAGAGTGAGTGAGAAATTGTGGCGTCGCGTCGGTCGGCGCATGTAACGCCTCTACACGCAAACCCTGCAACTTGCGCGCAGAATTGTACTATTATTCATTTTCCAATGATACTTTAAGAGGTGACAGTATTATTTTATTTGCGACACTTACAGTTCAAATTCCAGTGCCTATTTCTATTATTGCGTTTTTCAAATTCGGTTGGAATTTTCGTAGATACAGCAGTTTAAAATCTGTTTTAGCCATTTTGACAGTCTTGAAAATCGTGTTTCCAATAAGCGATCCTAATTTTTAAACTGATAGAATTATTGTTTGAAGTGTGTTTTCTTTTCATAGATGTACAAACGTAAAGCACGTTGAGAAGTTTCTTCCAAATAGGATTACTTTAACTCGCTGCAATGCCATTCAAACATAGGTAGATAGGAACCTTAACGTATAGGTCTTGCGCACTGATGAGGGGTGACTGGAGGAAAGTATGGAGCGCCGGAATGATAATGGCGGGAGAAACGGGAGCTCACGAGAAAACCCATCTACCAACGGCGTCGTCCGGCACGATTCCCACATGCTAAAATCTAGGTACCCGACCTCGTCTGCCCACTTATTCACAGTATTTTGAATCTTACGATACAATAATGGTCAAACATTTTAGGCTACCGCCTTACAAAATTTCTCTCGCAGTTGGAGGTAGCACCTTTTTGAACTGAATAGAGAACGACTTTAACTGCCGAATTTACGAAACGTAAACCCGGATTCCTTAATCATTGTTTTATAATTGAAACGTTAAGAAAGCGTGAATTAGAGCACCAGCCGTCGAGTTGTAAATGAGTAATAGCGTGTTTAGAAAAGATTCATGGTTTCCTACTGATAATTGGTAGAGTGAACGGGGCAATAACATGTTAGCAGAAAACGTGGCAGTCGTGATATAGCTGCACGACTCTCAGGAAACATTCCACACACACAAAGAAAGAAAATATGTGATATGGACATATGTCCGGAATCGTTATCAGCACTGCAGTGGGTTAGAATACCATGTTTACTGTCGAAACTTTAAAGTCTAGTACACACGGCCATCCTTCTCGTACGGTAAGATGCACACCACTAATAATATGTTGAGTTCAGATTTTATACCTGCATTCACGGAGTTGAGCATAATTTGAGCGACAGCTATTTATTGGGTCTGTATCACTAAATCTACAAATGTATAAATTGAAAGACTGTCGGTAGTATACAATATTCTGGTTAAAGTAACATGATGCTGTACCTAGCAATATTCCTTCAGAAAGTTCGTTCAGCTATAGACACACTTTATTTTCAAACACAAATCGTCATTTTAAGCTATTTTGCAAAACATTTGCGCGTGCACCTTTTTGTACAAGGAAAAACGCCAGTGTGAACAAAGTCCATACGTGTTCACAATAAACTAGGACGAAAAATATTTTTAAACTAAACTTTCGGTACTTTTAAAACGTCACGTGCATTAGTAATACTATTGCTGAAACCTCCAACGTGGCTAAAAATTCGTCTATTTGCACAGCTAGATCATAAAATTTACTGCTCTAAGATATAAAACTAATGAAAGGTTCTAAAATATACTTTGTCCAACACACTTTCCCGCAGTAAAATAACAGGGTCGCCGCTTACATCATATAGTTCCAGAAATTACAGCAGCAACAATGCGCGCCAGTCTGTCACTATGCATTAATTTAAAAAACTTCAAGGCCTTGTATTATCCATTATATATGTTAACAATTCCATGAATTGATCATCGTCTCTTCGACTAATTAACGTTTAATTCACAAAATTACAATGACCATTATCTTTATTAATTTTATATTGCTCGTACGACACAAATTAAACTCACAAATTCAGCAACATATTAAAGTTAACTTCGGTCCTATAACAGATATGAAACAGAAACCGCCTGCCATGTAAACAGCGTTGCAGCTTGTAGCAGAACTCTTTTTTTTTTCTAAGAAACTTTTTATCGTGTTCTTTTGTCTGCATTTACGAAAAGACGCTTCAAAAGATAACCGGAAGGTCGTTTCAAAGCATCACATTAATTAGGGAGATCATTTCGGAGCACCTCAGAACGGCTAAAAACGGTTTTTTTTTTCAATGTGTTATATTTAAACAACTACTTAAGGAATTCGCGTGAAACTACGATAGAAACCTGAATTGAACTTAACTTGAAACTTTCCACCAACAAAAATATGGGGTCACTATTGAAAGTGTCAGTCAGGCGAGTGTTCTACAATACCACTGCACGCCGTTTCAATATCTTACGGTAGAGGCGATACCCCACCAGACTAGCCGGTCAAACATGCCCTTCGCGCCGTGTGTTTTTTTATTATTATTATTTGAGAAATGCCATGATTCCAGTGAATATTTTTGGCCAGAGTTATTTATTTATACAGTAACCAGATTTGTGACAAGTCCTCGCTCCTGATAAACTATATGAATAGGTGGTGGTACAGAGTAAGTAAAACAAACTGCGTGGCAAACTGTACAATCAACACTCGTGGTCGGATCGCAGTCTTGGCAGTAAGATTCAGAAGCCAAGTGTTAATGGAAGCACTGGAAGAGTGCGCGCAATGATTGGCTCTAACTGGATGGGACGATAGGCAACAGCTATTAATTCTATTCTTAACTGCGCCCCGGACCTTGTTCCGTTTACAGGGTCTCCGAAACCAGGCGAGATGAAATCACGTCTACATTTAAACACGTGCCACGCGGTATCTGGAGAAACGTCTCTGCAACTTCATCCCATGTTTATTTCGGCAAAGGGTAAAGTCAATCCGTATACTTTTTTTATAAAAATAATAAGAGAAAAAACTTTACTATTGGTTTGGATCGAACAGTGGTCGGCCTATGACATATTTAAACGTATTCGAAAATACAGATATCAATTTGGTGTTTATAAATCTATAGTTAAGGTCATGACTCATCATTGTGCGATGATTTCGAGAATATTTAAAAAAGTGTATATCGATGTCGTAGAGTCTTTGATTTGAAACTAATCTATATTATTTTTTCGTGGAAATAACACTCACAGTTTATATTAGTATTTTTGCACCCTTAAGTATCACAAAGTTTGTTTTTAAAATAGCCACAATCAATCACTATAAGCGAACAACGCATCCTCACTGCGTCCAAGTTTCCAGCTCAGTTAAAACATATACTACGAACCTGTTACTCTAGTAGAGTTCCTACAATTGCTTCACATAACTTTCCTTGCTCTATCGCGCAAATTTAGACCTCTCTTCTCTTAGGGATAACAATCTCGCGATTGGATGATAACAGTCTTTCATTCCTTTAATCCGCTTGCCAGGCTTTCAACCACCACGTTTTCCAGAGCATCGCTTTGCTTGTTTCTTAATACCAGTGACCGAGCTAGGTGGCGCAATTGGAACATATTCGACTTGCAATCGGGAGGACCCGCTTTCGATCCCCGGCTCCGGCCATCCTGATTTGTTTTCCATGATTGTTCGAAATTACTCCCGCCGAATGATGAGATTGTTCCTTACATATACCACGACGCGGGATAACTTGACTGTTTGTTGGGTTTCAACGTACGTTCAGCATATCAAAATATTACTGGCCTTAGCTTGTACGTCGGGCTGTTGCCGTATTTGACTAAGCCAATAAGAATCCCGCTATTGTAATATATAAGGCCTAGGGACCCGTGTTTTTCGCGAAAAAAATTTTGCCTCACTTTGTTTCTGTGCCTTACGTGCACATCAGCAGTTCTGCTTCGTGGTCAGTGATTGGATATTTTAACTATCACGAGCCTTGGGTTTCTTCCGGCAATTCCAGACGTGTGGAGTTAAATGAATGTTATTGTAATTGGCTCAGTCAAATGAAATAAGGATCTTAGCATAGACATGCTGCCAATAACTGTGAAGCAGAATTGCAGATGTGCACGTAAGCCACTGAAACAAACTGTGGCAAATATCTTTTCACGAAAAACAAGGGTCCCAATGATGCCTATTATTGGTCTGAAGACAGCTACGTTACATCAGAAGTATATCACCCAATCATTCATGTCACAAGAAACTACAGCATTTTAAGGGTATGTTTGCACAAAAACTTTGGCGATATACCATCATCTCGAACCATGGCGCATCCCTATCCTAGTTCTTTACCTAGTGTAAAGTTCTGTGTAAACGTATCAACCGAACTCACTTTCGACGAGACGTAAAACTCGATAAAAACACTAGCTTACTGAACGTCGTTCGCAAGGAGGACACTAACAATACACTGACCCTCGTTTGTTAACTTCCCCTTTTTAAATATAATTCCACCATCCCGGCTACGTCTATCGTAAAATTTCATACAAGAAGTGTCATTATTTTTAACGTAGATATCAAAAATTTAGTTTTTAAATGAACGAAGCTAAACTCGAGAGAATACAGCAACTATCATCCCATTTATAGCCATACTCAATTTTCCAACTAATATGGTAAATTTTTAACGTTGGTTTGGTTGGTAAAACCATTACATGAGGGTTGCTAGTTGAAACTCGCTATTTGTTATAAATTGTGACACGTCTAGCCGCAAGTTTATTTGTAATATTATTTAATAGCGAGGATTAATTATAACAATAATTTTACCACGACAAATGCAACGGGTTCCAGTAGTGAAGAATACAATTTCAGTCTTTTTTTTTTGTCCGAATATCAGGTTGGGAATGTACTGAACAGTTGGCAACAATGATAATTCCACACTTTGCCCTTCGCCTTTGAACTGTGGCAGGGAAACAGACAGCTTCAAGCAGGTTCTTGAGAAACTACAGTCTGCTTTGTATCAGCGACCTCCAAAGTCGTGCGAGGAGAAGCCCTGGGGCGCTGCCGACCGGTTTGTTTATAACCATGAAAGCCGACGCTCGTCACAGGGAAACAGCGAAGAAATTAACTGCAGTCCATTTTTGGCCACCGGACCCCGGTAGTTTAACATCGACATTCGAAGTTCTCCACCACAAGTTTGATACAAGCCGAAAATAAAACGTCGCTGATTTTACAACCGTGTCGACACTATCGCGTGGAAACATAAAATGGTGAAAATAGCAAGAAAGTAATAATTCACATGTGTAACATCTGGTATACCTACACTGTACCGCATAACTCCAGTAAAATGTGACAGTCCTGAGAGAGATACTTTTTAAATGTTGTACATGTTTCGTGCTATGTCAGTCGTGGACATACTTATTTCTAAAATAAACTTAGACAACTATTCCACCGTTTTTACGTCTTCATTGAGGCACATATCAGTATAACAAAATATTAGTAGTTACTGCTCATAAGTACTTGTCAAATGTTACTGAATATATACGAAACACACAACATTATAGCCTCGAACAAAACATTTATTATGCAAACAAATATTTAGTATAGGACTTTCTGTTCAGTCATTTAGAGGCTACAAAATTAAATATACTTACTCAAAAGAAATGCCTTAGACTTGGACCTTGGTACTCATTTCAAACAACATCCTTCCGTAAAAAAACTAAGTTTTAAATCTGTAAGAAAGGTTCTGTCTTTCTGGTCGAAGGCAATAAAAAAAAGTATTATTACGGGCGAGATTGCTGCGTGCGTTACGGGAATACCGTTACATTTGAACGCAGTGTTTTCGAATTATCGTAAACCTAGGTTATTTTCACCTTGTGGAGTAACTTTTGCCCACTCAAAATTATGGTATTTATGTACTTAATTTTTTTAAATTTCAAAAGTTAACTAGATGGATAAATGAATTTGTTTACACACTTTGCTCTAATTTAATATTTATTTGTTCACCACAAGAACCACAGATGATACCTGTTGAACACAAAAGAAGTAAACAATTTCAAAAAATACTTCAAAAACTAAATGGTACAATATACTGGCTTCAAACCTTATACTGTTCATGGAGAATGTCTGGAAGATTTTTCACAGATTACAGGGACTCGATATATGCTCCTCTCGTCACACAGCAGACGTCGATACGATATTCATACTCTTACCACCATTTAGTTTTTATAGTTGTTTCGTAGTTGTATACTTCTTTTGTGCTCATCCGTTATTTTGAATGGGCCAAAGTCACCCCTCTGTTTACGATTAGTCGTTCTAGAACACCTCAATCGATGACACTTTAATTTTATCTGTGAAAAGCGTGGCGTAAAGCCTAACGAATATTGCTCTGTTTCGAATAAGGTTGGTATATTTTTCTAGAAAAAGCAGCCTGAAAAGGTTTTTCCTCCCAGCAAAATATGTTTCTAATAGGGGTGTTGTAATTTTGAAATACATGTAGGGCCTCTATTAATTACATGTTGAATGTGTTAACATATGCGCCTTTATCTTACTACCGTAAAGTAACAGTTCAAAATTAACTCATTTATATTACCTCTGATTTAAAAAGAATAAGCGTCCGTATCTTTACCGCGCGCACACACACGCACACGTCACACGTACACATTAAGGGTGTTCAAGTGCGATAAAATTGTAATTTTATATTTATATGAAATAGCGTTAGCTTTGCAGACGATACTTGTGAGTACAGTTTCCTTTTACGAAACAATTTTAGCTCGCATAGTTTTCTCATAATGATGCGTCAACGTCAAAATTTGACTGTTCTGCTGCCATAAAAATTGTGAAAACCAACTGACCTAATAAAATTAAATAATTCACTGTGAATTTACGTCCCATGAGCTATGTAATAAAACATTTTGAAACCCATAACAATGTTTCGAATTAAAAAAAAAAAAAACATTAAACATACTAAGAAAAAATCTCAAATTCAACCATTTTTTTTTTAATTAATATAGTTCACGGTGTGTTTTTGTAGTGATTTATTACGTAGCCCACGGCATATTATTTCACTGTGAAGTATTTCACTTACGTAACTCCATTGGTTTTCACTATTTGCAAGGCAGCAGAACATGCAAATTTTGACTTTGACGCACCGTTATGAGAATACCATGCCAGCTAAATTTACTACGTAAGAGGAAACTGTACTCGCAAATATCGTCTACAAAACTAACACTATTTCATGTAAATATAAAATTACGATTTTATCTCACTTGAACACCCTTACGAGGCCTCCCTACCTGCCCTTCAAATACATTGCAGCGAGTTACGACTGTTCTTTTTACGAAACTAGCCTATTTAATGCACATTATATCTGTATATCTACGACTGTAAACACACACTTAAAACTGTCACTATAGTTTTAAAAATTCGGCACTTTCATTAGAAACATTTTCGGACCCCTCAAAACGGCCAATAATAGCTTTTCCAGACTGCCGAACCTGGAAAAGTAACAACAGAATCTAAAAACAACTATAGAAACAAGCTTAAGACTTTGAACTAAGCTGCCCATTAATAAAATAATGTGGTCACTGCTTTAAGTCCCAAAGGATAATAGTAAAGCACTGCAGGCCAGCTGAGTAGCTTGCACGGAGAGGCGATAATGCCTTACACAAGTGCAGCCTATCTACGGAAACCCCTTAACACCCTGCCATAATCTCACACTGCATTTATTTAACTAATAATGTCTAACTGTGTGTTTTCTTCTTAAAAAAGAATATGTGTTTCTCTATTTTATGTGATTGGTAGAATAAATTTATGTGCTAAGGTAGGAACTTATTACATCCATGTTTTTTTTTCTGTACTTATCCAGCCAAATACAATCTATGTATTGCAAAAATGCAAATGCTTGTGCCTCATATAATATACTCCTTATACTCTTATAAAGAACTATGTAAGCTTTGTCGATGTACGTACTTTTGACAAATCCTCCTAATTGTGAAAGGACAAAATGGATGCGAAAGTTATGTAAATACAAGTAAACAATTTGTTATTTGGTTATTTTTTTACAACTAAGTTTGGGGGTTTGTTTATCGAGTACCATGTATGCTTGATAAGCTTAGGAAGGTTTCTTTATGCGAACTAATTACACATCATTAAATGAATGTATTTTTGAAGATAACGGCCAAACGTTACCGGCAGACAAAATGACATACAAAACACACTGTTTTCTTTTCTTTCTTTTTTTAATTACATGTATGTAGTAATATAAAGACTACCTATTTTATTATTCAACTATCGAAATTATTTGTTATAGTTGTGTCATCCGTAATTACTTCATGAAGGAATTACATATTGGACATACTAAAATCAAACGCTACTTCTGGATGCTTTAATTATACCAACATTACCGACTGCATATTATCAAGACATAGAAAAAAAGTACCAAGCTTCGCAAACAAATGCTGTGCCGTCATTTGTAATAAGAGTCACCAACAGCGCATATAAACTTTATGACTCGGTTCACATTCCAAAGAGGCAAAGAAGGTTCAGACTTGCTATCAGAACAGTAATTTACAGTAGGTAACCAGTTCCATATTCTGTATAAATTAATAAAGCCTACAACGTAATTCGTTCTTTTAATCCGAACTCTGATGAATATTTAAACCCAAATAATGTCTATGCGTTTACGAAAAGTAACTCAGTTAAATTTCCACCCAAGTCGTTTGTAAATCGATACGAATGATTCCTGACATTCTAATTGCTTGCATGCATTAAGGCCTTGTTACGGAGTTTTGTAATGATTTCGAAAATATTTTTTTATTGCTACCTAATACTCATATCAAAATTTTGCTGCACAGTTTTGACACTTATATGTTATAATTTGTAGCTGAATTTTTTTGTAGAATTATATTGAACGGTTTTTTAGATTTCATTACCCAAAGTACCACGTTTTTCGTCGTGAAAATAAGAAAAAATGAAGGAAATTATTTTTTTGCTGGCGAATGGTAGGGCATTATTTTAAAAAACGCGTCCACAGTATTGCGCATCGTGTGATTGCACATTGACTCAATTTTTTTCAAAACTTTTGGTTAAAAAAATTTGAGTTATCGGCACCAGTCTGAAAAAAACGGGAACAAGCCCTTAAATCATAACCTGGCTAACCTCTGGTGTTGGTGCATTCTGGTGACGTAACTGAAATTATTAACACAGCCCAGCCAATATACAGGTTAATTAATGAAGGTATGTTAAAAATTTTGTGAGATGATTCCTTAAAAAACGAGATAAAGCTATATAATGCAAGTTTCTGGCACCTGTGGATCGCGTGTTGCCTACCTGAAAGGCTCCACACCTTCTACATATTGTTGCGTGCCATGTACCTGGAGGCCAGTGGTCGGCGGCTGTTTCGTAACACCTTGAGGGCTGGCCGATGATTCAAAGACCGGGTGGCTCATAGTGGGAATCCCGCCGAAACTACGTCATAGATACCTGTCCCAACTGCGTCTTAACCCTTCGAGGGCGGCCGACGTGACTACAAACACATTCGAAACATGATGAAATATCTATTTTTAGACCCCTGTAATGCGGGGAACACCCGACTGTCTGGGCTAGTATAAAAGCACATAATCGGCACATTTTAGAGGAGTTCGCTATTGGAAGTGCTAGAGGAAGGTGCTACGCCTGTGGAGAGAGACTGGTGAAGACATCTTGGTGACGTCAAAGTCTACTGTGAGGCGGCAGGCGGCTACCTTCGGAGCAGTGTTTGGCCATACAAGAGGACTGCTGCGGCGGGCTGACATGCGAAGAGGAGGTGCACGACGGGAGTCGAACAGAAGACCTCAAGAGTGAAGACAGCGGTGCACTCGGGGTGCTGCGCAGCACATGGTGAGCCATCACCACTTCGGACTGATAAGGTTGTACATTGTCATTATTAGAAATACTGTTGACTTGATATATGACTGAATTTTATTGTGATTTATAGTGTTTAATTAATTTATGGTAGACTTTTCTTGTGCTTTAATTGTCAAAGTTAATTAACGTGTCTGTGACACAGGAGTAATTGTGTGCATAACTAATTGTGTTGTGAGAGTTCTAGTTGGTTACTGTTTTGTGTATTTCGTAGCTTTGTGAGCTATTAAATCCAGTACTTAATTTAATTCTTTTATTTGTAATTATAAGACCTCTATCGCAAAGAACTCATGGGAATAGCCCACATATAAAGTTTGTGTCTCAAACTTGTAACAATATGTTTTATTTCCTCAAAGGTTCACTTTAGGGTGTTGCGACAAGGTGAAATTTTTCGTTTATTTGGACCTCCTGTTGCAAACTGTGTCATTTATTAACAAAAATGTAATATCAAATAATTATACGTCAGCAAAAGACCATTATCTTATGTAAGTGAAAGGAATTCGGAACTTTTTCTCTCCACAGATTGCAGATCTTGTTGCTATTAAAACCGCACCTGGACGTTCGTTTTAATTTATCCTTACTGTCGGTTATTTTAACTAATGTAGGTTTTCAATTTTTAAAAGCAAATTTCTCTCTCAAGATTAACGCTAGTTAAATAATTTCATTACGTTACATAACTTCACCTCATTTTACAAGAATTCGCCTCAAACATTTTCTAACATACTATCACTTACCCCCTACATACGTACTGTACTTTTTTGGTCTTTTTTTTTTTTTTAATTTGTCAGTTTGTGTCGTAACTCACATAATTCCTTGTGGTATCCATTATATATTTTTATTCCACATATATGTTCTTTACAAGTTTTCTTCTCGTTTTTCGTCTCGCCTGATTTTCTAGGACGACATACTGCAGCAAGGCATATGCCCACGCTTTCATTCAACTGTATTCAATCCCGCGGCAAAAAACATTCTAGCAAATTAGAGAGTTATTTGTTGAGCATGGTCCGATTCAGTAGAAGTTTTTTAAATCAGTTAATTTCGTCATAAGTAAATTTGATTGCATTACATTGCATCCAGTAAATAGTACGTGGCCTCAGGTGCCTAAATGTACTGAAGTTATGCGGGACAAAGCCAGTGTTTTACAGGCAAGCGCACACGTCACGTCACATGGTATGTGGCCTCAGAAGTGGCTGATTTACACATATGATCATATTAGCAGTGACTGACCACGGTATACGAGAGTATACCAGAGTCCTGGTGACAGCAGACACCACAGTCGCGTACAGCACTTTCGCGAACGTCGGCTGCGGGCAGAATCGGGCCGAATGAACCATGAACTGGAACGAGTTTCACTGGAACCCACAGCAGGTGACTGACTGCTCTCTACCGGGCGCCCACGTCCTGTCATCGGTACAATGAATCGCCCTCCCCCTGCCCCAACCTTCTCCCCTAAAAACAGACAACGTTCCGTGGAGAGCAACGCTGCGGCTTACAACACTTCTGCTCTGTAACGACTTCCCTCCATTTGTCTCAAGACAAGCGGGCCAAGTAGAAATACCTGGCTAGCACTGGATGTCGCGACCACCATTCTAACGCCAAACATACTTCGTGGGAGATTTTCACGTGCCGGGCTACAAGAACTGCTCTTCCCATAGTCGACAGACACAAGAGTATTGTCGGTTCCACACCATGGACTGCTACTCGTGCCATCTCGCAGGAGGATGGCGACAATACTTCCGGATACCTCAAAGGCTACGTCACCGAGGTAAATCATATCTGCACGTGTCATATTCAAATTAAAAACTGAAAATGATAAATTTTCCATTGTTGACCCATCTACAAGATTATTTAATATACCATTAAATTAATGTTATTGCATACACCTTGTTAGTTATTGGCTCATAGTCGCCTCTTACGTTGCTCTGTTTTAAGTACTATTACTTTTAAATGCCTAACAGGAATAAGTTAGTAAATATGTTTCATAGGAGTATTGGAAACTGCTTTCAATATTTAGCTGGTTCTTTTCAACTATGCATCTTAATTGTTAGTAATAAATTATTAACCAACAAGGACATGCAGCTGGCAAATCGACGGTGTTGTAGCGTGTCATACATATTCTTTTTTATGTGAACCCGCCTAACTTATTCAGATTACGCCTGTAACTACGAAAAGAACACATTTGAAACTACATTACTATAATTTTAAAAATTCAGTACGCATGTTAGAAACATGATTTTCAGGCTTATCAAAAGTGTTAAAATAGTTTTTTTTTACGCTGCTGTTAACTCTGAAAATACCACCGGATTCGTAAAGTGATAAACGAAATGCATGTGTTGGCAAAGCCCCACAGGAAAAATACTACACAAGAACCTTGCACGCCAGATTTGCGCGCTGCGAATAAAGGCGATATGTTCATCGTCGAGCGCAGTATTTTGGCTCTTATCGCTCTGCTGTACCCACACGTCAGACGCAGAAATTTGTAACTGGTACATAATACTCTTCACATTTTCACAAGGATACTTTTTTAATGAAGAAGTTGCCTACCTCAGAACCGTGGCACAAGAAGGGATAGCAATTTTCATGTTAAATTATGTTCGGCTGGTGATCAGTCATCTTTCAGGATATAGTTTTCGGACGAGAACAATTTTCTGCATTTATAAGAAGAAATATTTCCACAGGAAATAAAATGTGAGAAAAAATTATGAGGCAATGTTTTCGAGTGTATACTTGTTCGTAGTTTTCAGGATACTTATAAAATGTCCGATAACATATTATAGCAATGTGGCCCTACCCCTATATGAACAAACAAAGAAGTCCGTAATGGCATATATGTAGTTTCGAAAGGTATTGAATCACCGAACATAATTTAAAATGTACAACCTTAACCTTACTCGTGCCAGGTCTCCAAGGTAGACAAAGCCCGTAAGTGTTTCGCTAAAACAGTACTATACATTTTATATTTTTTTTATTTAAAAAGATTAGTCTACATAGTAAAAACAGTTTCCAACACAATTGTGTGACACGACAAATGCACGTTCTTTTATGTTTCAAATAATAATACTCGCAAACACAACATTAACAGAGACAGTGGACATCTTATGCGCCATTTAATATAAGTTTGGATAAATTTGACAGCAATAATTAGGGAAAGGAATATTTCGCGAGTTCAACGACATGCGTGTTAGAATCCATTGTCCTATTTATACAAAACCCTGCCATTTGTCCACTACCTGCTACTCACTGGAACAGACATGAACAAATGGATGGGCTCGAGCATGCATATGACAGTGGAGTCAAACACGTCGGTCATTGAACTTACGAATTATTCCTTTCCCTAGCAATAATTTGTAATACTTCGTTATTTGTGTCACTACACAAGACAAACTTCGCAGTACAAATGCTGAAATGGTCATCTCAGATTCTTTTTTAGAGCTAAAAATGTCTTGTACAATGCAAAAAATCACAAAATACTGAAAATTATTGCCCATAAGTTGCTGTCAAATTCATCCAAACTTACATGAAACAGAGTATACATAAATTAACGCATAAGTTAATTAATTGAAATGATTTTTACTCTCAGGATATATATATATATATATATATATATATATATATATATATATATATATATATATATATATATACCAATCAGAATGGTTTTACTGGATATGCGCTATTGTTAGCGAATGTAGCTGAATCGCAGAAAAAACACAGTACCATACAAGGTCTATGCACTAGAAAACGAGCAACAACAATTGGTTTGTTTCTTTCGTATTGTTGTTGCTCGTTTTTTAGTGCTTTTTTTAGTCCTTGTATGTAACTGTGGGTTTTATGCGATTTAACAACATTCGCTAGCAATGACGCGCGCGTGTGTGTGTGTGTGTGTGTGTGTGTATATATATATATATATATATATATATATATATATATATATATATATATATATATATATATATACATATATATATAGGCGGTCCAGGATAAAGTGAGCACTCACAAAAGCCCTGCTAATTCGTATCATTCCGCGCGTAACGGCTCAGGAAGGGAAATGTCTAAACTCTCTGGACACATGACTTGATATTTGCGCGTGTAAAATAAATAGTGCAGCCAGTAGGAACCTATATGGTTTGACAAATAAATTTTATTAATTATATAAAACACATAGGCTATATACCGAATTCAGTTGAGTATTGTTTCATTTGAATAAGAAAATACACGGAACTACATTCCCCAAACAGCTGCCAACCGTACAACGACTAAGGTAACTACTGTTAATGTTCAATTGTGTGTAGTAATGGCTATTGATTTTTTCTTTCAAAGGTTACATCTTTAGGGCTTACTTTATCCCGAATGGCCTTTATCAAACACAACAACTCAGTTAATTGAATTTCAGGGATTTAAACAAAAGCAAAGAAATTACTAAATTGAACAATAAAAAAAACAGTTATCAATACTTGAGCCAATTTTTCCCCCAGTGAGGTACATTCCTCGAACGTAATTCCTTGCGCCAGAATCAGGAGTATCCAGAACCTTAGTTTCGCCGAAGAAGCCGAAAGTAGGCTACAAATCTCCCCTCCCTAATACCAACGTCAGAACACGTACCATGAATGTTGGAGATACGTTTCAGAATTGACAATAATGGGATTGAAATGTTCCAAAATATGCAGTTATTGTCGAAGAGTTTCTTGCCTCACCAAGCAGCCTTGTGATATTGAGTATACTGTTGAAGAAATCCGAGATGAACTCGTCGCAAATCACAGACAATGAAGATGAAAGTATTATCATCGATACTAGCTGAGACTGGACTACGAAAAGTCTCCATGACAAAAGAATAAAAATGTTATATGCTTTCTGTGGGTTCCCTTACTTAAAATGCCCCAAAACAAACCTACTCCTTGCGTGGTGTAGAAATGAATTTGCGATGAGTACAAGCTAATATTGAAACTACTAGAGCAGAGGACTGAAAGAAGTCAGGAAATAAAAAGAAATAAATTGATTTTACATGCATATTGTTAAAAGTCCTTTGAAATTTACAACTAGCAAACCATTATGGAAAACTATAGCAGCTAAAACATTTTTTGTAACAGGAAATATATGCCATGAAGATATTATTGAGAATGGAGGGAAATTGGACATACATCCAGAGCCCATATCACAAAATCAAAACCATGAGCCGTATGGTCATAACCATTTCTTTCGGAAATAGTTACGTAGATACTTGTCATAATGTTTTGCGAAAAAAATAAAAGTAAATAACCAAAATTGATTTTAAGAAAGACTAAAAACAGTTTTTCGCCATTTTTCCAATATGGCTGCCCAAGCTCCAGCCGGATTCAGTTTATTGAATTTGTTTATTTTTCTTTCACTAAAAAACATACAGTACACACCACGAAATTTTGGTTTAGGACCGACGTCAGGACTAGATGTGTTAAGATTTATAAACAAATAAGTTAATTTTATCATTGAAATGTGTTCTTCGTCAGCTTTATCACAGAAAAAATTATTTATTCTGTGACTTTATCCTCACGTGACGGTTTAGTAATATTGTTCTTTGCAAGGAGTAACTAAGTAAAGAATAAGAAAAAGTTGTTGATGTTGCTATGTACGAAAAAATTAATAAAAAAATGTATCTGGTTGAGTAATAAGTGAAACCTTCTCTGTCTATGAGTAAGAACAAGTTACAAGTTCAGAATAATTGTTCTTTATTAAAATTCTAGATCAATTTCTATAAATTCAATCAAAATAATCATCAGCTAGATGAACTAGTTAGTAGTCGCCACGTCATCTGAAATTTGTTAAGTACTCGTGACTGTTTTCTCTGAATGGTGCAACATGCTAAGGCAGGGGCGTCATTTAGCGGGGGGGGGGGGAGCAAATCCCCCCCTCCCGGATTTAGAATTGTAGATATATATGTTTCGTATCTATAAATGCATTGTCATGTGTGTGAAACTATTTACATAAGTCGCCTGAAAAAAAAATATATATATACCTACTATTGTTTTAATAAACACATTCGAACAAAATCTATTATTTCCGGCCCTACAAAATTTTAGAATCGTTGCAATGTGTATGTACATGTAAGAGATTGAAAAACTAAATTTTATGGTTGAAAATTTGTTCCAATACAGACTTGCATACACATTATCTGGATTTTCAAATTTTACTTCTATAATACAGGTAATTCCGATAACTACACATTTTACGCTGTAAAAACTTGCTAAGCCAAAGACCAATCTTCCACTAAAAAGACTTCTAACACAGCGACAAAAAAGAAGTCACATTTTATTCCTCAGTGTCAAGACCTTACTTTCATAGACCGTGACTACGTGTAATTTGAAGCTCTTCCACTTCAAACTGTACGTACACTCAAGGTGACGTTTCAAGTACGTGGTACTATACGACCTTGATAAACCAAACATTTTCAAACACTTGCATTTTTGTATGGCTTATGCTGAAAAAATTCCACATCACTATTTTTTTTCTTCAGTCATATTATTTGTTTATTGCTGGAATACATAAATTATTTCACCATGTTCGTCCCCTAACTTAACACCGTCATGTTACTACAGCAACACAAAACACGCCTACAAAACTAACAAAAGAATATAACCGTAGATTAAGGAAGTAATGTGCAGCACGTGATCAACTTTACAAGCTTGATACATAATTGTGTATGTCGCGTTGTTAATGGTTAAACGTGAAACTACTAATACAACATATTTTTGAAGTATACCTAATCTTAAACATAAATTATTGTTGTAATTGTATGCCAGGTTAAATATTATGTACAATAAACTTGCATACAGACAAAGGTAGAATCCTGTAAATGCAACTGGTGGCTAGATAGCTAGGCTTTAAATGTTCCTAAACAAACGTGTCTTGCATGTTTAATTTTGCTTTAAAAATAACCAATAATATACAATAATTTTAAATTGTCATAATTTTAACTAAATTAAACATCACACTAAGACAGTTATGGTTCAAAACGGCATCGTCTTACATTCTTAGCTTTTGGCTCAGGCGAAATATATGTTATAATATCGGGGGTATAAACATGAATTGCGCACAATTCTGATAGTGGCAATATCGGTACGGACCACGGTCTATGACGGTACACGTCTTGACACTGAGGAATAAAATGTGACTCCCTTTTTGGCACCGAGCGCTAGTAGTAATTTAGTAGAAGATTTGACTTGTTTTGTATTTGGCTTAGCTTAAAATGTGAATTTATTATTGGAATTGCATGTATTGTACAGAAGAAAAAAATTTAAATGTAATTTTGTATTGGAACACATTTTCTTTCAACCATAAAATTCGGTTTTTTAATATTTTACATGTAGACACACATTGCAACGATTCTAAAATTTTGTAGGGTACGAAATAATATATTTTGATCGCATATGTTTACTAAAACTATAATACACAATATTTTTTTCAGACGACATACATAAACAGTTCCACACATGCCAAAGCATTTATATACACGAAACATGTATCTGCTAGGCTATACCAGCGTACCATGTTAACATAATTTTATATTAATAATTGCGAAAATTGTAACGTCGCCAGATGTAAACAAGACAAATCTTCCATCAAATTACTACTTGCGTTCGGCGACAAAAAGGGGGTCACTTTGAGCATAGGCAGTGTCAAGACCTCTCCCTCTTAGACCGTGGTACGGACTCGCCCCTACTGGAGTGCTGTTCACTGCAATGTGTGTTCTTTTCCAAGATGGGCACAGAGTGAACGCGTATAATAGCTTCGAAAGTAAATGTACATTTGTAACCAGTCGCAACGCAGTTCCAACATTCGTGTAGGCAGGGCCCCTTTGACTCTTGAGCACTGTCATCATCTCAATGAGACGGACAGAATTCGCCGCCAGGAAGTAGGTTACGACATTGTTGTGACAGCTACAATATAAGCGACTGTGATTCCGCATGACGCTACAGCAGCGCCGCCGCCAAGGTCATCTCAGCAGTGACGTCACTCATGACCTCAACGACCAAAACACTCCTATCTTCTCCGCGCTTATGCCGTGCCTGTGCCTCTGCTCCGGTTACTGTATTTAAACCAGAGTACAGCTGTTGGGAACCATTCGTAAGCGAACTTATTTTGTGCTCAGTTTATTCACTCATGTACACAGCCTTGTGCCACGCTTAACATTTACAATATGTTAGGTATTAAATAGACAACCAACTAATAGTATAATACGCAGATGTGCCGGTAAACAATCTCGATAAAAAAAATTGTTTTTTTTTTTTCTGTGGCAAGTATGTATCTTCAAAAAACTTCAACGTTCTCTCTTCCTAATTAACTACATGATAGGCCCAGTCGTTTTTCAGTACAACCTAGTAGAACACAAACTATTTATTCTCTGCTAATTTAATCTCTCGTGCAACAAAGTAGTTTGGCTTCTGTCGCTTTCAGGGCTTCTGATTGGACATACCTTTTACACAGTATTAATAAATATTAAACAAAAGTTGAACCTGTTCCAAAATTTTCTTAACTAAAACTTGCCTTGTGCATGTGCTTATTTATATATACGATGGCAGCTAGTCAGGCTGTTGAGGTAGGCGTAACATGCTGGTTAATTACTGTGTTTAATACTGTGTAACTTATAATGCGCATTTACATTGTAATTCAGCCTTTATCTAATAGTAACATCAGCCTAAATGTAATTATTCAACTAGGTCTGTATGTTACATTTATGAGGTCGTGTTTTGTTGTAAATTAATAAGTGAAAGCAACATGCCTTAAATTCAAAATAAATACGCAATTACGCCCAAAAACACTGGTGCACGGATGCAGGACTTCTCAACTGCCATCAAAGCAGTTGATTTAAATAAATGACAAAACACAGGATAAATTTGAATGCAAACCAGGTTGAAACTACGTCCGCTTCTCAAAGAGTATATCTTTGGAAGTGACAGGCTCGTGTAGTTTCGTGCCACGCCCCACTCATTTCTGTAACTTTCGCATTATCACGGCAAAGTTAACATTTCTTTGAAACTGATATTCTCCCGCCTCCTTTTTTTCAGCCAATTTATACATTGCCGCTTCTTGTTATAAAAATAACACACCAAGTAATGAACATCCTACTGTAAGTTAGGCCAAACTTATATTTTAACCAAGGCAGAAATAAAATTCATTTGATTAATAGTCTTGATATGATTTGTCATCAAAAGTGTACACCTGTACACGAACATCCAGTGCACAGATTTCCAACAATGGGAACGATAAATGTGAAGAATGTCTGACAGAGACCTAAATCACAGACTGTGAATGCTGTACAACCAAATAGTTTTGACATGCCGAGTGATTATCAAATACTAAATGCTATAAAAACAACACCAAACGAGGGAATTTTGGGTCTCAAGTATACTAAGATATTGATACTCTGGAAAATAAACTCACTAGTATTCCAAACATAAAAGAAATACCATTAAATTATTTATGATCAAAACCATTGCAGATTAGTGATCGCAAACCCTAAAAAAATACACCATCTTATACGATTAGGTTACTATAATATTTTATTTACGTTTGCATAACGCTCATCACGACCAGTTTATTGCCTACTTCTACACTAAATGCAGTTTTTTATATTTAAAATACAATACGAAAATCGTTCCGAGCTTCGACTGTTAAAAATCTCTACATTTTTCATTATTGTAACTATTAATATTTCTGTTATTGTTTAAAAAATAATGATTACACGCTATGAAAATATCTACGTATGGACAGCATTTGGGCTAAAACTGTTAAAAACTCGGAAACAAGTATAACGGCGTAGGAAATTTTTTTTAAATAGGCTAGGCCTACTTATATTATGTATACTTTCAACGAACTTAATATTCAACACCTATAATCCTAAAGAATATTTATCAGACTAGCCTGACGAATTATAAACAATACTTACTGTAGGCCAAGATATTTAAAATATTTGTGCAAAGATTATTCTTTTTAAGGTTTTAATTTCCAAGTAGGCCTAAATGCCTACTAGGCCTACTAACAGTTTTCCTGTGTTATTGTAATTCATAGATTTTATTGGAAGTTTTATGTATCGGGTCTTTTTGTACATTCGATGCCTTGTAACAGTCTGATACTTTGTAACTTATCTTAGAGGCCAATAAATATAAAATACTGTAACCCAAAAGACACTGAAGTAGGTTTTTCACCGGTTCAGCGTTAGATTAGAAAACATTCCTGTATTAGTGTAATTTACATTTGAAAATCCTGACAAGTTTAGACAGGTTATGTCAAAAATTGCTCATTTCTCGAGCCGGGTTCAGTGCACGCCACTTCCGCACGTAAAAACCTCTTTTCTATGGTGAAAACAATGCAGCATGCGTTTAAGTCCATTGTTTAACAGTCAGGCTGCTGCGATATCATAGCAACCACAACATGTGCTGAAAATCCGAGCCCGGCCGGTTACTTTCTACCTGTGGCGCCCGGTCATGTCACGCCCTACGCCGCCATATTTAATTACTTTTCCGTAACGGCAACAGAACGTAGCGTGGCAAAGTACGGGCAGAAACTGACAGCGGCTTTCACAGTAATCTTTATTTCTAGTTCTACTGCATCTGCGATGGGCTTAAAGAGAGCATACACCATATCGTAAAACAGTCTTACTGTTTGGTTGGTAATACTTTATTACAATGAATGCAGCCTGCAACTAGAGGTTGAAAAATTTATTTTTACTAAATATTTAGCTTAAGCCACGACGGTTTTGGTGCTGAAAAAAATAGTCACGACAGTAAAAGTTATTTTTAGCTTCACTATGAATCTGTTTCGTGATATCTGCTCTAATTTAAGTTCAAAAAAGAAATCATCTTTATAAGTAGTATAAATGAGGGTCGGCTATATGGTCTTCAAGGCATGTTACAGACCAGAGTTTGTAAACGTTCTAAGTACAGCTGTAACTGCGCATGTTCCAGACGTGGGTACACGGTACACCAAGAGTATGTGTTAAATATGAGAGATTGAAACTCACTATTTTGAAGTTGCTGAGGACGACGGGCACGATGCGCCTGACCTCGAGTATCTTCTGTACGAAGACGTCGAGCTTGTCGACCCTGGATGCTCCAGGGGGTGGCTGGTAGCCGCCATCTTCGTGTAGCAGCTCTATCTCTTCCTTGACGTACTCGTCGTCCCTTTGGTCGTCGGACTGGCCCATGGTGAGAAGAACACAGCACCAGCACTACAGCGCCGCGCGACCTACTGCACTCGCGCGCTACGCAGACGGCTGTGAGCTGCTCGGGGAAGAAGCAACTAGCCGCGCGCCAAGCGTGACACGTCACCCGCTCCCGCCCGCGCGCGCCCGTAAGGGTCACATTCCCGCGCCCTTCGCCCAGCGGAACTGCTCTCTACGACCGTACTCCGCGGGGAGAGGGGGCTGAGCAAGCGACCTTGAGACACCGGCCGGCCTTACCGCTCAGTCACTCACTACGGCTCGTCTCGTGTTCGAAATTGATACGTTACAGTTTGGAATAGATTCCAACGTTACACAACAGCACTGCATGCAGCTAAGTCGGAAACTCGAGATTTATTGAGTGTCCACCTTATTTTATTTTTTTTACGTAGTATCCCCAATCATTAAATCATTTTAATATTGCAATCTAGTATATTAATATTACTTTTTTAAGCTGTGTCATCTATAGCGAAATTACTAGTTCTATTGAAATTGTACTGTTTACGAACGCTATTTATTTACAAAATTCAAAATTTATTTTAAATTAGTTATTGCATTCAAAATAACGCGATGATCCTTTACATTAAATATATTTTATGATAGGTGTTTGTTTCCATCTGAAAGGTAAATAAGCAGCAGCAAACTACTTTAAGGGGCTATTTTAGAATTTAGTGCGCTTCTACATCAGTAAATTTCAAACTTAAATCGTAAAATATTTAGGCACCTAAGCGTGAACCGGTGACCCTAAGAAAATGCATCACGGACGTGACAGTGTGACACCACACGTCACGATGTTCGAATTCACAACATGAGCCAAAGTAAGGTTTAGGTTAGTAGAATTAACCTTAGCCAAAGGCCCACTGCACTGAAACCGAGCACGGCCGTGGTCTGTGTCCAGCGGATTACTAACATACGCTCTGTCAACATCCGGGAAACTATGCCAGACAGGCTACGCTGCTGGTTTGGACGTGACTAATGCTATCGTCAGTTACAACAAATACGTCACTCTGACGCAATTATAAATTTATCGGTCTAGAATTCATCGCCACCATCTGAACCGAACTGACAAGTCCCGCCACCAAATAGCAGCATATTTATATTTTCCACCAAGTTGGTAAAACGAATAGAAATTTAAGCAAACATGATTGCAGTGAAATGACGAATTGAAGGTTTTTATTCATTCTTGCCTGTTGTTGACATTATCTTTCCAGTGCATTTTCTTACGAACGTTTGAACGTATGAAAACTTACAAAACATGCTTTTCTTCTATTATCTATCGTAGGACAAAACCTTCTCCAGCTAAGGGAACAAAACATTAAACGTACATATCTATATATTTTTTTATCTCCTGTAAGTGTACGATCAAAACGTTAGCTAAACGTTTCATTAAAAATACATGCCTACATATATTAGGGGGAGGGGGGATATCAGAGTCAGAAACTCATTGCCCTTTAACATTTATAGGGAGCAGTTAACATTTTGTATTTTCAGTTGTTATGCCACTGGACATTTATTTTTATCAGCTCATTAAGCTTAGGTTACTCAGAATACTGAGAACAAAATTTATTAATAAGCATGTCAACATTGTTGTTACATATGTTAATAACATTCACAACATGTAAAAACCGGAATATTAATCGCAAAATGTTTAAAGGTACAGTTCTCACATAGGCTATGCTAGTAGTTTTTCACATTGAAATGTTGCTATCAGTGGCTCAGTCGCCCACACTAAGGTTAATTCTACTACAGGTTAGAAAGAAAATACGTTTTCTTATGGGAGAGCTTGGCACAGGGAAAATTTCTGCCACTAGTTTCGTTTCGATCGCTAAGAGACCAGATAAATACGAAACAGTATTAAAATTAAATTTAAATGAACTTGGCAGTTATATTTGTCATTTAATTTAATTTTCAAGAGAAAAGAAACCGATTTCGCCTTTTAAATTGTCAACTTAATGAAACTTAAAATTCAGGAAAGCTCTGTGATTGGTCAGTTTGGTGCATTACCGATACCAGCGCTCAAGTGGCAGAAATTTTCCCTGTGCCAAACTTATAACATTGATCTTTCTAACCTGTAGTAGAATTAACCTTACCCACACTGAAAGAAATTAGCAGAAAGCATTTAACAAAACAGTTCTGTAATGACATTTTAGGGTAGCGGCAACCAAACTTTAGTACTAGCAACATAACGTTCAGTAATATATGGCAATACAAATTGTTAGCAGAACTATATAAATACTGTTATAAGCTATTTTGTTGTAGGAACCAGTTTTCCTATAGCAGGAACAGTGAGTTCTGTACTAGGAATTATGCAAATGGTTGTGAATACAATCCAAAAGTATAGTTACGATAACAGAACACGATATTGTAAACCCCACATTGCCATTTATTTATTTATTTATTTATTTACAAGCATCACATATAGGCCTACCTCAATACATATTGAGAGTGATTTGTCCAGAGAGAGAAATATTTTCATTAAGAATTACACCTAAAACACAGACAAACTAAGTCATATTACAATAACCACAAAACACATACAATTATGAAGTCAGGATTACATATAACATACAATTAAAACAAATACAAACCTAACAACATGTTTCAATTATATAATTTAATTTGTTTAAATACTCATTTATTGAGTAGAAAGTTTCTTTTATCAAATAATCCTTCGGGTTCTTTTTAAATTTTTTGCTGTTAATCAGACTTTAACTTGTAGGTAATTTATTTATTAGTGTAGTACCAGCGTAATCCGAACTTAATGAATATTTTTGGGTTCTGTGCGATACAAACGTGTAATTCACTAGCCTATCTAGTGTTGTAATTATGAACATTGCTATTTGTGTCTTTAATAATATTTTTAACTGAAAAAAGAATGGTGTAATAAATATCAATTGATGGAAGAGTTAAGATTTGTAGTGGTTTAAACAAATTCCTACATAAGCATTTGCTGTTACTTTTTGTTATAATTATAATTATCTTTTTTTGTAATCTAAATAAATAAGCTATTTTTCCTGAGTTCCTCCAGAAAATGACCCCATAACTCAAAATGGAATGTACATTTGCAAAATATAATGTTTTTAAAGCTTCCAAAGTGCAAGTGTTTTTTAATGTATGACACACAAAACTAATAGAACTTAACTTTTTACAAAGTGTTTGCAGTTGGTCATTCCAGTTGAGTGTGAAATCAATGGTAATTCCCAATAATCTTGTCTTCTCTACCATCATTAACTGTTTTATCATCTAACTTGTAACTAAAATTATACTTTTTTTTTAAGGAATAAGCCATGACTGAAGATTTATCTATATTAAGAACCCCAAAGGCATATTTTGTAGACGATACCTTCTTTTTTCACAAGTTTACAGAAAAGGTATGATACAAACAACAGTATCGTGGACGGTTAGAGAAACGTCTGCATTTGAAGCGACTGCCGGGGCCTAGTAAGATAACGAAACAAATTGTTGAAATTACCATACTGCATTGCTGGGAATACTAGACAGCACTGCACAAGCAACAGAACAGATTGTTAAAACTACAATACTTCTTTGCTGGAAGTACTACGCAGCACCGTAAAACCAACAAAACAGCTTGTTAAAATTACCACACTGCATTGTTGGGAGTACTATTAAGCACTGTACCAGTAACAGAACAGATTGTTAAAACTACAATACTGCCTTGATGGAAGTAATACACAGCACCGCAAAATCAACAAAACAGATTGTTAAAATTACCATACTGCATTGCTGGGTGTACTACACAGCACTGTACAAGCACCAGACCATATTGTTAAAATTACCATACCGCATTGTTAGGAGAAACAAGTAGAGATTGTATATACTACAAAACAACATTGCTGACAGTACCCAACAACTCTTCAATGGCAACAAATAACCAGTTTTGTTGGTATTACTTTCTCCATTTACCAATCAGATAGCTGTCGCTATGTTAATAATAATGGATGGTTGGAGGAACCAAAATCTGGTTCTTACAACAATATATTTTTTTCAGTGCACTATTAACATTTATTCGATGCAGTCGGATCGCAAAAGCTATAAAATTGTAAACGCCCATTTATATGGAGTACAAACAAACCCGTGACACACCACACGATAAACCACAATTTCACGCTGATATTTTCCTGTTATTAACGTTTATTATCAGTAAAGATTAACGGTCAGCATTTTCTTGTTACGCTGGTAATTTAATTAGTGCTTCTTTAGGGTAACATTTCGGGCTGGACTTATCTGGGACAGAGGTCGAGGAAAAAGAAACGAGAATTGAACAAGGAGTGAAAACTATGCCTGTAGCGTTTTCAATTTAAGATTGACTGTAGACAATTAGTGGCCATGAACCGACCATTATATACAAACATATTTTATCCAAACAGTGAGCTACAGAACAAATGCCTTTTAAAAACTAAGACGCAAGCATATATATAAGTGAAGACAGACTGTCAACCGCTAAAACTATACACGTGCAATTTTGAGGGAGACTCTTCTCAAGACAAAGCAAGTACTAAGAAGGGATTTTTCGAAAGAGGGTGAAAGGGGAGAAAATTTGTGTTATCGATTTATCGTAGATAAGCTAGCTCGAACCCGACCGGCTATCGTCATGATGTTCAATTTAATGAAACACTGGTTCAAATGTGCATTATGGGTGTTCCAGTGGGATATATCACAGTTTTACATTTTTATGACAAAGTTATATTTGTGTAGACGATAGTTGTGAGTACATTTTCCTCTTACGAAACAATTTTAGCTTACATAGTTATGACATTATGATGCGTCAAAGTCAACATTTGCATGTTACGCTGCCATGCAAATAGTGAAAAGCAACTGACTTACTTGAGTGAAATAACAGGTCAGGGGCTATGAAAAAAAAAAATTAAAAAAATCCAGTGAAATATTTTTGTATTTTAAAATATTGCTGAATTTCGAACTTCTGTCTAGTACTTTTGCGACATTTTCAAAAATGAAATATATTGCATGGATGAGTTTCTAAATGTTTTCGTTGCGTACTGAGGTAGGTTAAGTGGTTGTCATATGTTATCTGTAAGAAGGTTGTATGTACTGTGATTCTGCCACGTGCAGTTGGCTACACTGATCTTGGGCGACCATCTTCGGTAACAAAGGCGGCATACGCTTGTACGATACATAATAGCTTTATTTCATAGCTCGTGGAATGTTCGCTAACAATGAATTATTTTCTGCAAGTCAAGTAACTTTTCACTATTTGCATGGCAGGGTAGCATACAGATTTTGACTCCGATGCGCCGTTATGAGAAAACTATGCCGAATAAAATTGTTTTTAAGAGGAAAGAAACAATACTCACAAGTATCGTCTACAAAACTAACACTATTTCATCAAAATATAAAATTATGACTTTATCCCACTTGAACACCCTGTAAGGAGTGAAAAAAAGAGAGAAGTGTGTTTTTGTGAATCGTCGATATAGCTCGAACCAAAAAGGCTATAATTTCGGCTTTCGTTTAAATTCGGTACTTATGTACTGAGACGTGATTTCAAGATTTTCGAAATTTGATTCTTTAGAGAATGAAAAGACACGGCGGGCGTTTTCGAGTATTCCTCCAAACGAATGGAACATTCAATATATCGAAATTCTCTTTGCTACGTAAATACATAAAAAGAATTTTCAAGATTTTTTTCTTAAACAGCTTAACTTTTCATGGACCCGAAAATTTATTTCACAATGCTTTGAAATTTGATACTTACGGGGGTAAAAAATAGTGAAATGTTTTTAAATTAACCGTCGACACACTTGCTGAACAAACAACCGCCGTGAGTTTTACTTCATTGGGTCACCCATGAGAAGTCACAAATGTAAGGTTTTTCTAAATTCGACCCTTAATGAGGTGGAAATATGCAAAATATGTTTTTCGTCGATGTTATATTATTAAGACGCTAATGTAAATACCAAATATATATTTCCGAATGTCTAAAAATTTTACCCCTTGCCTGTGTAAAATGTTAAATTGTGCTTTTGAAGAATCGTTGATACAGTTTGGACCCAACGTGCTACCATCGTCAATTCCACTTCATCTGGGTACTTATACAAATTACTTAATGTGACTTCAAAAGGCTTTGCGGAATTTCCAATTGTCAATCAATGTATAGTGTATTCACTGATTATCAGTGGTGCCACAGATCTAATTTGTTGAAACTGCTCCATCGGAAAGCAGTTCAAAACCAATGACACGCGCTGAATATTTACCTACTCCAACGAACAGAGTAAAGGTTTGTGGTGCACAAATTAGCCATTAAGTTTGTAAACCAACAATTTTTTAGCTAAAAAAGGCTAACCCAGGTGTTCTGAGGATCAGTTTTAGTTTGTAATTTGTCTCTTACAAAAATGAAATGTTTTTCCCTAACACACTTGACACAATCTTTATTATACTAAGTTTATTGTGCTGGGAGCAACCAAGTTCTTTCGGGATGAACAACTTGCAAAATTGAGAAAAGAAAACACATTTAATTTCCTGATTTAATGCAAACTGTATCAACATAATGTATAGTAACGTACAGCGCTTACCTGTGCACAATTCACAATTTCAAGAATTACAATTCACTAAATATTGATATCACCAAGATTCCTGCTCTAGATACAATGACAATCTCTATCTACCTCTCATAATACAGTCCTCAAATTACACCAACTATTCTTCACTTAAAATTCCTCGTTCTAGAACTCTATCAATAGTTACAGTAACATCCTAACCTGTTCGTCATATACACGCAAACATTTCGTCCAAAACATAACCCTCTAAAACTTTTCCGCCGCTGTGCACATTTGCGGCACTGCTGCCACTCGATGAATTGCCCCGGCGCCGCTCCTTGTCTTCGTCGTCTCATCCGATACGACACGTATGGCACAGGCTAAGCGCCAAAACAACCACTACCCAGTCGGCCACCGCGGTATGTATTTATAGCTGGCCGCGACAACGCCCAGGTCATTCTCACAGCTCGACAACATCACAAGCCCACTAAAATTTCCAGGTGTTTCGACCAGCTTCATGTATCACATGACTGCGTGCTCTTTCAAGGCCGTAATGCGGTACCGGATGGTGCGCACCGCCTGGAGGTCCGGCTGACCTCAGAGCAGGGAGAAGGTGGAAAGAGGGAATGTGCGCAGCATATTTCACGCACGCGCAGTCCAACGTTATCGCATAACATTATTATTCCACAAGTCCAAGCAAGTAGCCTACCCGAAGATAATATTTTATGCCAGTAGACGCGTTACGAATAGAGACTATGAGATAAAGTACCGAACTATGTCAAGGATTTCAGAGGAACACAAAGGGCTGGTTTCTCACTGAATTTTTTAAGTTTTGGTTATTTAATCACTTTAGTTTAACCACAACTTTAAGTGGCGATATAAATTGAAGTGTTTCTCGATGTACTTTAATCGTACGGTTAGCTACCATTGGTTATGGTAAATGTAGGAACAATTATGTGACATCTCGCCTTGCGATTGGCCGCAGTGAGCGTTTCGTTTGTTTAGTTTGTGGCACTGGTTAGCTATAGAATTCGTAGCACGGACAAGAATAAGTTTCCGGCTGCTGAAAATTTTGTTTCTTTAGAAACAGAATTAATTTCTCTAGCAGAAATGTAATAACTTATCATTGATGCTTAAGAGGAGGTACATAATACAGCGTTATGTTTACGTACATTATTTATTAATTAACCTATTCTAGATCTTACTATTATAGCACACATTCTTTTGTTGCCAGGTATGTTTTGTTAACTTCTACTTTTAAAAAGAACGTTACTTCAATGGATGTGTACGAAACTAATGTTGTAGAGGTTGTGTCTATGCTTTTCCGTGAATCGGCCTTTCTGCCGTGAACGTTTTATTCAAAGTGTATTATCCCCTCGCAACACCAAGTATTATCTATGAAATAAATTCTGTAGTGTTTCATAAAATAACTTTTTGATACATTACCACAGCTGAATCCACTGTTAACAATAAATTAAAAGCAGAAACTCGACTTCGTAAGCAGTCCAGTGTAGTTATAAACGCAGGTGGTAGCGCACTTACTGCATGGGCGTGCCTAGCGGGGGGGGGGGGGACATGTCCCCCTCCCAAAAAAATAGTGTAAAAATATTAACAATCCTACCAGCGGTATATTTAAACTTTACACATAAAAACCGCTTAAATAGTCTCTATTTTACATTATGCAATCTAAACTTTCCCATATTTTTTGTTCCCCAAAGAGGTGATTAACATATCGGTCTCTAGATATAATTGTCCCCCCCCCCCAAAAAAAAAAAATTAACTGCCGCGCACGTCTATGCTTACTGATAACCTCTGTCGGTGGCGGAAAAGAAGTGTGCGAAAGGAAGAGAAGGGATACAGGATACGCATACGGAAGTTTGCCCTGTTTCTATGCAAGTGTTAAAACGTGGTTGTCAGAGAGAGAAGGAAGGGGGGGGGGGTTGGCAGCATACGTGACTCCCCAAAGATATCGTTCCCCTTCGCCATCAGCATAACTTTGGCCTTGCTACAAATCGTCCAGCTGGCCATTGATTGAATGGAAAGGGGAGAGGGCACTGATCACACGAACTGTCCGAGCAAGGTGGCGCAACGGTAACATGTTATATTGGACCCGCATTCGGGAGGATCCAAGTTCGGCCCCAGATTTCGGTTTTCCATGGTTTCCTGAAATCGCTCCAGGCCAATGCTAGGATGATTCCTTTAAGGCTATGGCCAACTCCTCTCCCAGC
Source organism: Medauroidea extradentata (assembly GCA_003012365.1). Lineage (NCBI taxonomy): Eukaryota > Metazoa > Arthropoda > Insecta > Phasmatodea > Phasmatidae > Medauroidea > Medauroidea extradentata. The sequence continues at coordinate 10,904 of PNEQ01057816.1, read as the reverse complement.
TCCTGTCATTGTACCAAGTTGTGCGACAATGTCTCTAGTTACCTCGCTGTGCAGCCCGCTTACTGTACCGTACCTCTTCTTGTGTTTAACAACAATGGTTATCGACTTTTAATATATTTATTAACTTTAATCAGTATTTGAGAAACAACAATTGTTGCTAACCATTGGTTAAAACAAAGCACAAATAGATTTTTGTTTCTGCTTTTAATAAAACAGCCTGCCTATTATTGGGTCTCTCAAACTAGCTAAAAAGCAGCTCGTCCGGACTGCTATACCTAGAAAAATATGCCAACATAATTCGTAAAACAAGATACTTATTGGTTTAAATTTGCGCCACACTATTCACAAACACAATTAAAAAGTCACAATTGGTTTTTCACAATGTACTATACGTCCTGGGTTCACCGCCATTGGGTAATTGGAAGTGTCTGTACGCAATGTTTTTTACGATGACATTTAACGAGATGAAAGGAACTGAGCTCTACCATGGTTAACTAAGCGTTTCCAGACATACGTCCATATCACATGTTTTCTTTCTCTGTGTGTGTGTGTAATGTTTCCTGAAAGTTTGGCCGTACCGTCTTGTAACATCCTGTAATTTACATCAGATTTAAACGTATCTGATTCATAAAAGACGTATACACCTAACTTCACTTTATGCCACAACTGCACAGTATGTATTTACATTTCTGAATGTTAGCAAAATTTTTACACTAAAGTACTCTTTCATGCATTAATTAGTTATTTTTTGAGCTAAATGTCAGCTACACCAATTAATGACATGCAAGTGAGAGAGAACTTAGTCCCAAGCTATCCGCTGCGTTTTCTCATAACATTTAGAATGCGTGGATCCTATAAGTTGCAGAATATTTTATTCCAGTGCAAGGACTGTGCAGCCTTTTTAATACAGAGTTAGTCGGGACAGAGACTGTTACGTTTGTGTAGTTACAGCTTATGATTAAATTACTTGAAGATTATATTTAATTTGTTGGGAAAGCGAATGCGTAATACGTAGGTAGGGGGGGGGGAATTCTACTCTGAAAATCAAGTTAAAAATTAAATTTTTAAAACACAAAACATTAAAAAAAAAAAAACACTTGATATGCCTAATATGCATCGACAGTTTTAAGTAGTGCCAAGCCTTGAAAATGGGGTAGTTTTAGAGTTTATTTACAGGAATTTAATTTTCAAGTTGATTATCAGGGTAGCATTGTATTATCTTACGGACAAACTGAAAACACATCTTTGATTTACTTTTACATTAAGCTACCACCGCGCAGATTTAACACACTTCGTCCTGATTCAATATTTTTAAAGCTTCCGAAGTTACGCTCATCCTAATAAGGAGTGGGGCGCGGAAAAATCTAAAACTTCGTGATCTTTGAATGATTTTTTACAATTGGTAGGCTAAGGGGGAGGGGTACGACAAACTGAAGTGTTTTGTTGGAATTACGTAATTGATAGCTAATGTTGCCTAGTCACAGAAAACTCACAGTTACATAGCTCGAGAAAATAAGAAGAAAAAAACGAAGAAACAAACTAAGGAAGTCATAAATTGCTTTAGCCAACAAACATTCCAATAATTCCGAAACATGAATAGTATTGTAACGAACTAGTGCTCTCGAGGGCATTGGGCTGGTCGGCCTGGCGGGCCGCGCCGCACTTCCCCTCCCCATGCTTGCTATCACCAGTCCCGCGACGAGTGTATGGACTGCGCCCCTCCTCCTCCCTAACCAATCTCACAGCCCCTGGCAACGCAGGCCACTCGCGTCTAGCTGACGTCACAGGGGTTCTGAATTGATAAGCACCTGTCAGTCATCCGGGACACGCATTCCGCTCGGACGTAAATGAATGCTACCGCAACACCTAGAACGTTCAGCTTATATCAACCAGTATGGTAGGCGAGCTCTGAGAATATTCTGGGCGTCGTCGCGGAAGACTATATAATACCGGCCCACTGCGAGCACAGTGGAGTGATTGCGGTGTTTAGCTGGTGAGTGTTCGTAATTGACTTGGCAGCGAGGGATGAGGCGGGACCAGCAGATCGAGGAGAGGCTATGCAGGTGTTGACGACGGTGACACTTTTCAAGTGGTGTGAGTAAGTGTGAGAGTGGACGAACAGGTTGAACTGTAGCTGTGAACTGTGAGACATTTCTAGATAGAAACTTATGTAGTCGAGAGGGCTGATTTGAGAGACGGAGAGAGACGTTATTAATTATACATTAGAGTAGTATATTAGGCTTTTAGGGAGATTACCTGTACATTACATCTGTTAAGTGTTTAATTGAAAAGGGTGAATCGCGTGTGTTGTATAGTTGATGTACAGTGTTTATAGACATTGTAATAAAATTAAGAACTTTAATTTTACTTATTTATTTTATTACCCAAGCCCTCCATACCAAACGAACATGACAGTAAAGTTGTTACAGTACTGTCGGTATATAACAGAAACGAAAAGAAAAAAACGAAAAAGGAAAGTCCAAACGAAAAAGGAAAGTCCAAACGAAAAAGAAAGTCCAAACGAAAAAGAAAGTCCAAACGAAAAAGAAAGTCCAAACGAAAAAGAAAGTCCAAACGAAAAAGAAAGTCCAAACGAAAAAGAAAGTTCAAACGAAAAAGAAAGTCCAAACGAAAAAGAAAGTCCAAACGAAAAAGAAAGTCCAAACGAAAAAGAAAGTCCAAACGAAAAAGAAAGTTCAAACGAAAAAGAAAGTTCAAACGAAAAAGAAAGGCCAAACGGACAAGAACCAAACAAGGTGGATGAAAATTATGGCAATGATGGACATAGACAACGAGGACAACACAAGCACAGCGACAGAAATTGTTGTAGACAAGACAACACAACGAATATAAGAGAGACAAAGATATAGGTGGTTCACGATAAAATAAGCACTTTAAAATCTTGGTTACTTTTTTCCCTTCAAAAATAAATAACATGTCTTCTGTAATGTCCCATCCTGAATGAGAAAATCACGATGGATTTATTACGTTGTTCAACTAAATACGGTTATTTATTATTGCCACTTTTTAGTATAAACAAAGCACTTAAGTAACAATCAAAGTGTATAGATTGTACCGCACTCGAAAGTTGTCTGCAGTCACATTGTATATCATTTTTTAAATTATTATTGTAGATAAGGTGATCTTCAAAAGAGCTCACTTTATCGCGAACATATAGTAAGACTCATTTCTTTCGACAACATATGCGAAGTTTTGGGAAATTGTATATGTTCCCGCCTTCAGACACACGAACAATCTGAGGAACTCCAGAAGATTGACAGAAACTTGTGTAGTGAACTACCAATACTTCCCTGCATCATAGTGGCCTTCAAATAACACTATAAAAATAATCGAATGGGTAATGGAGGCTAAGTAGGCCTGCTCGATGAACAACAAAAATCTTCTCCAGCGAAAATATAGAGTTCGATATTATTTTCCCCAAGATGCTAAGATAATGAGGAACAAGATAGGATCATACACCTATACGAAACATGAATAATTTAATAGGCTGTTGACGATGGATGGGACTTTTTTTTTTTAAGTGCTGATTACTTTTTTGCCTTTCAGCCACCTCGTATTTTTTATACTTGTTATCATAAGCATGCCACATTAGAAAGTCAACGTGTGAATACTCAATACAAAATATTTTCTTTTATAAATGTTCTAAACAGTACGTTATTCAAGAAAATGCTCGCTTCAACGTGAACAGACTGTAGTGGCTTTGTTTTAGACTTGAAGCCACGTCGAATAGACTCCTAATCGAACATTACGGTTGGCACTTTGGAAGATCTCGAAAGCGATTGATACTAATGCAACACAAATTCGTTCCCACCTACAAGCGTGTTCCAACATTCTCTCACCAGAAAGCTTGTATTATCCCTACATCTTCCTTATCAAATAGCTGACCTTGAAAATTCTAACTTCTATGTTATGCCACAGTAATCCCTTTCCTATATGTCTTCGAATTTTTACCTCGTCCTATTCTCTTCAAACTACCTTCTGCCGTGGTAGATAAATACGCGCTGAATTCTACAATTTAGACATACATTTTTCGAAAGTCCATATATAAAAACTATAAAATTTTTTTTGATAATTAAGTTTGCCAATTTTATGAGCAAACATCGTCCTTTTCTCTTCAAACTGCCTTCTTCTGCCGTCTACTGAGTCAGCCTTCCAATATTTCTCATCTCACTTTTACTTTCACAAGTATTAACCTTTACTTTCTTACATCAATTTAATTCCTGTTATTATCCTCATACATTATTTGCTACTGTAAACTAAGTAATTCAATTAAAAAAAACACCATAAATCAGATTTTATAGGTATGTTTCTATACTCCACGTCTGGACCTAGTGCCGTAATGCTCCATCTGTTGTTGTAGCGGTTTTTAAATTTTTGCGAGTGTCACGTGCCGACCGAGATAAGATAAGGCTGCTTCCAGGCAAACAATCTCAACCTACCACAACGCCCACAACATCTGTTAGCCTGCCTCGCTCACCTGTACAGTTATGTCTTAAACTTCATACACAGTACGAAATTCTCGTTAAAATACTTTTGTTCAATTTTTATGGTTACGAATCAGTCTACGTACAATTTTTAAGTAAGAACAAATTTCAATAGATAACATGTCTTCTGTTACATTCCACTTTGAATAAGAAAATCACAGTGGATTTATTATGTTGTTCACCTAATACTGTTAACACTGAAGTTCCAGATTAATATACGTTCATTGGTTTATAACAACAGCTAACTATTACTTTAAAAAAATTTCAAAAATTTTCATGTTCTGCAGTAATTTCCATTCGTTAGCAAAAAAAGAAATTGACATTTAGTAATAAACATAAATGAATTTAATATGAAATTTAAAAAATTTTTCTGTTTCACAGTCTAGTATTGTAGTCTGTTTCTTATATGCACTTCTAAGTATGGGTTTATTAGAGATTGATACACCACAATCAAAGTAACCGACTTGTCTTGAAAGGCATAATCACTATCTAGAAATTTGTACTGAATCATGTTAAATCTTCGTTATTCGACTTAGAATATTTTCCTTGGTAATATTTCCTAACTAAAAAGAGTCCACGCATGCACATCGTTTTAGATTATTAAGCAGTGGCGGATTTAAGGGGGGCGATCGACCCCCCCCCCCCTAAACCCGAAAAAAAATTTAAAAATTTAGAGTTTGCACTATGTACAAATTAAAAATGTGAAGTAGTTTGTATAGAGACATCAGCAGTATTAAAACAAGCAAAGTATTATGCAAGATTTAAAAGCTAATTGATCTATCGAGTACTCGCTTTCTAGAGCACGTGGAATAACAAATATGTTGCTGCGACTGCGAGATATAGCAAATATATTTTCAATTGTTACAAAATGCTCAAACATTTGACATAAAAACTTTACCGTGACTGTAATAACATCCGGGTTATTTGTTTTTTCTTATCATTTATAACATATCTTTGTAGAACTCCTTATGAGTATAACACAAAAAACGAAACGTAAAAAAAAAAAAAAAAAGCAAAAATGCGCTTGAGATATTCTATTAATAAGTTTTAGTCCGTAATGACAAACAATTATATATTCTAATAGTTCAGAGGTGAAACACACAGTTTTTTTTTTTTTTTAACACGTGACACGGTACAATTAATTGCATTTTAGAAGTTTACTTCTAAATCCACAGAGACAGCAGAACATGCCTAGACACAGGGTTTCATGGTTACTTTTAGCTCACTGCTTCAGTATCAGTTAGGTGGGTGCACAGAACAAGACAAGGTCTTGTAGTGTGTGTGTTTTGTGTCATATGTGTTTTTAATTCTGGTATGTTCTGAACTTCCGAGAACATTTCGAAAGCTACATTCCTAGCGTAATACCCTCTGCCTACAAACAGTCCGGGTTTTCGGAAACTTACAGAAAAATATTTTGTGGTGAATGTTTTCGTTACACTGGTTGAGCCATTTTCCGAACATCGGATTGTTTAAATTTTACGAAAACAACGGAACAAATTCGCAACTGAAAAGCAATTTTTTAACTGGAAATCCTAATTAAACTAAAATTTGTTTGTATTCATTAAGTAATCCGCATACATTTTTAAAATAAAAACCATATTCTAAATTTTCTCACTGTTTACTTTCACTTTCACGTGAATGTTTTTCCACTGTCATTAAAATCAACATTTTCAGTTTCCGTAGCACCGTAAATCAAAGTGGTAACATAAATTGTATTTGTAACGAAAATGTGTTTGAAAAACTGGTCAATTGGTGCACATTCACCAAATCCACCCGAGTTTCAGGCGGGTTGAACTGGTGGACACATCGATTCACTGGCCGTGACCTAAACCGTAGTATTCGAACACACGGTTTACACCGATGGAGTGGACACATCGGTGAATTTCCGAAAACGCGGAATGTTTTGATTACTTCAGGTCATTTTTCAATCAATTCGTGGATGGTCCAGAGTGCTCTCTTTCAGTACCAATAATTATTTCAGATGAACAATTAATTATGGCTAAAATTGTGAATAATATATTTTGACCATAAGGAGTATTTTATTACACAAAGTTAGTTTCACAAATTACACGGTAACTTATAATATCGACAGTATTTTCGTTAAAATAAAAATATTAATTTGTACATGTGTAACAACAGTGTCAATACGACTGTCAGAAGAAACCTCGAAAAAAACGGTCTACCCGAATCATCATCATCTTCATTCAATGTGTCACTTACTGCTACTCCTGCTGATAGTGCTGAGGCTGCTGAATAATCTACAAAACTTTCCGATGGAAATTATACGCTAGAACAGAATTATACTAGTACTTCGGAAGCGGAATGTTGTCACACACAACAGATTGATCCTTTTTCAAATGTTGATACTACCTTTGATCTTGATATTGGATACATAGAAAAGAACGTAAGAGACCACACAAAGAAAAACCTTCTCGTCAATCACTGGAAACTCCCATATTCTACCTACAACAAAAAAGGGAAAGAAAAAATGCGCTACCTAAGTAACGGAAAATACCTCTCAAAATTCCCATGGCTTGTATTTTCACAACACCATAATGGACTTATCTGCAAATTTTGCCTAATGTTTGTAACGAGCACTCTCGAAGGCGATAACAAAAATGTCTACTTAAAAAAAACTTGTAACCACTGGTGAAATTTTCAAAACTTCTTGGCAAAGATAGCGACTTGGCAACACATCGAGAATCCGACTATCACAAGGAAGCAGTCATGGGTGCGAGTAATTTCCTTCGCACATTCAGCAAACCTATTCAAGGTGTTCAAGACTAGTTGAACATATAGAAAATGACACAGGTAAATGAAAATCGAGATCGCCTTACACCTATCATAGAAACAATCATTTTTCAGTGTCGTCAAAACATTCCTCTGCGTGGTCACAGACATGATGGCCATCTCTTACAAAACGAAAATGAGAGCCCTATAAATAAAAAGAATAGCAAGGAATTTCTTCGTTTCAGGATCCAAATCGGCGATAAAAAATTGGAACAACGCTTGTCGACTTGCAATTCACGATCAACATACATAAGCAAAACAGTGCAAAATGATCTGATTGATTGCTGTGGGCAAGAAATAATTTCCACCATTTTTGATAACGTAAAAATTCGCTTTTATAGCATCATATTTGATGAAACAACAGATTTAGCACATATGAGTCAGAATGTCAAGAAACACACAACGTACCGTGAAACTGACAAAACGATTTCATCTAAAGATAAACTTTCGATTGGTAATGAAAAACGTAGTCTAGTTTGTTTCCAGTAGATGCTGTGTATTTTCCTCCCCCATGTAACTACTCGTCTATTTATTTTACGTTTTTGCGAAGGAGAAGTGGTGCTGCCAACACTAACAGTGTGTTGGTATTACATAATATAGTATACCGTATATAAGGTTCGGCTACATTTTTGACTGTCTAATTCAGTGCATATTAACAACGCGAATAACTGGTAACAGTTAGCCACGATAGGAACTAATTTGCCAATATGTTTTTTTTTATTACGGCAATCTGTCATCAGTTGTTCGGCCCGGGGATGTAGCCAGGGGTGGGTCCATCGATACGCCTATTAAAGAAGTATTTTTGTTAATTTCTCCACTAAAACCAATTATTTACATATATATGTATGTGTATATATGGTGCATTGATAATAAAACTGCTTAAATAGCACCATTTTGCACCTTCAAATCTAAATTTTTCCGGGGGAGGGCCCAGACCCCCGCTTTAATTAAGAGAATATGTATAATTCGCCGCCCCCTACCTTAAAACTTGGTCTGGATCCGCCACTGTATGTAGGGTAGTTTGTTGTGCTTCTTTCCAAGATAAGTGACGGACTTAGAAAACAACTGAGTACATAACATACAACTAGCTCTTGTTTTTTTTTTCTTCAAAGATTCATTTAGAGAAGAGATTTAATCTTGCCGATCGCATCTGTACGCACAAAAACACTTATTAACTGTAGTGTAATAATGGACGTTATTGCAAGCTAGACTTACATTGGTAGTTAAATTATATTGGTCATTAAAATATCTACATTATTTCCACATCAACACCCAGTTTCTAATAATGATAGTAGTATTTCTAATGAGTACAAATCACTTGATTGGCACATGAATATTGTTATAGAGGCCTAGATATTACCATAGTACAAATTTTAAAAATGACAAGTAATCATTTTTGTAGATTTTGTTGTTTCAAGCCCTTATTTTTCTAAATACTGTTTATTAATTTTTTACTCGAAAGTAAAGCATACTACCACGCTGTGTTATATAAATAAACGTTCGCTAATAAAATATCTACTCGGCCAAAAAAAAATTTTTCGAATTTTGATATGTAGTTCAGATTTGATTGACAATTAAGTATTCTAACCGTCCTCTCGACAATGTTACCTTGCCATTCCCCTTTAAGATTTTTATTTTCTTCTTTCGTGAAGATGGAAACAGCCAACATGAGCCACTGTCGGTGTAAGCGGGAATATTTATTTGCAGAATATTTAAAGCTAGAATATTAATTTGCATGATATTTAAAGCACCAGACAACTCATAGAGTATCTTACTAGTCAATATTACAACAAACTTGAAATAATAAGGTTGCCCACTGAAAGTCGCATGATACGAGCAGACAGCTGACGTCATGTTGTGCATTACTCACCCTTCAAATAAATAAAAATACGTAGATGAACTCTTTGAACTCTTGTAATGTAGCAGTAATAATTCTGTATAAAACGCAAACATCAATATTAATGTCTACATCTACTCAAATGTGCACATTTCTCGTTTTGTAAGTTAAGCTTATGAGTAATTATTTAAAAATAAGGGGAGTGAGCTCATGCTGTCGCGTTCACTCCTCCTCCCTTGCCAACCCAAAGCCGTGCATGGCCCGTCAATCTTCGGCACAGTGGTGCCAATTAAAGTTACGAAATTTTGCAGAACAGTCAGATACACTGTACTACTCAACGTGCGGTTATCAGAAGTCCCGAGATGGAGTAAGGTGATGTGGTTTCAAACATACTGTATGTTGAACATTTTTGAAGTTTTTCTAAAGATAAGTGGATTGTGCAAATGTAGGTATAGTTGGTTCGCGATAAAGAGAGCACTTTTGAAGAGCATTTAATAATAATAATAATAAAATTATATTTTTACCAACTTCACACAACAAATTAACCTTTGAGTGCGGTACAATGCGTAAACTATGATGGTTATTTGGACTGCTTAGTAAAAACTGGCAGGAAAGTACCGATTGCTTAAAAAAAAAAAAAAAAAAAAAAAAAAAAACTAGGATTTCAAAAATTGTTACTTTATCCCGAACCACTTTTTTATAACAACTTGGTCACATACGTAACAGAAAAGAATGAAGTCATATTTCGAGAGAGTACCAGGTAAATTAATATTGTAGCATGTGTTAAGTAAAAAATAAATTTCATAAATACCTCTGCGTGACTATTGGTTCTAGGCTCGGAAACAGGAATGAGGAAAAGGTTTAAATGAAAGCGATATTTCAGCTTAAAAACATATAAATGAAGGGAATTTGGGGGGGGGGGGCAAGAAACTATTTGCAACGACCTGCCCGGGTCGCCCCTGAAATTCGATCAGCAGGTATGTCTAAATACCTGCAAGCTATATACGCCCTCGTAACTTAGGGTATTTTCACACATGATGGCGAAACAGCGCCACTAAGCAGCAACGCTGTTGCCACATAATAGAGGTATTCACACTGAGCGACTGTGCGGCTTTGGCATCGCTACAACCGCCGGCGGCAGCTCTGCTGAAGTGTGTTACTTAATCGTGCATCTAGTGGCGTAGCCAGGTTTTGTGTTAGGGAAGGGGTGAGGAGTTAACCTGAGAATAATACAACAAACCTTGACAACACCTTTTGAGTGGGGGAGTGTGGGAGTGTGGGAGTGTGGGAGTGGGGGAGTGGGGGTCCGGAAGTTCTTCCCCGGGAATATTTTAATTTCAAGGTGCAGAATAGTGTATTTTAGCAGTTTTTCGTAACGAAACATTTGACTATTACACTGGTCAAAATATTTTAAATATTTTAGTATTATTTTTTTGTGGCTGATAAGGGAGGGGGATTCAAACCCAGAACCCCCCACCCCCTGGCTGAGACCCTGAGATGCCACTGTATCAAATGAGAGCTTTCACACACACCGATGAATTAGCAGCGCTGCGGCGATGCTCGTTGCTGACTGTATGCATTACTTCACATGAAACATGTGAAAAGACAACTCATCAGTGTATTATTTGCAGCAAGACCTGTTTCGAGCAGTCAGTACCCTCAAGCAAACCAACCCTACATTCACATGTTTTACCAAGATAGTCACAACCTTGTTTGGTGTTGTATCTTACCAATCTACTTTTTTATCAAACTCCCCCCCCCCCCCCCCCCCC